>PVHP010028913.1:0-22748 GCA_004024765.1 Zapus hudsonius | reverse complement strand
GAGAGAGAGAGAGAGAGAGAGAGAGAGAGAGAGAGAGAGAGAGAGCCAGCCAGCCAGGGCCACCACCTTGTGGGTCTGGCTTATGTGGGTCCTGGGGAATTGAACCTGGGACCTTAGGCACTGGAGGCAAGTGCCTTAACCGCTGAACCATCTCTCCAGCCCTAGTTTAACTTTTTTTTTTTTGGTTTTTCGAGGTAGGGTCTCACTCTAGCCCAGGCTGACCTGGATCTCAGGGTGGCCTTGGAACTCACGGCAATCCTCCTACCTCTGCCTCCCGAGTACTGGGATTAAAGGCGTGCGCCACCACGCTCGGCTCCTAGTTTTACATTTTTAAAAAAATATTGTTTATTTATTTGAGAGAGAGAGAGAGAGAGATGGAGAGGGGAGTGAATGGTATGTGTAAGTGAATGGCACAAACAGAGAAGCAGTGCTGAGGTATAAGAAAGAAGCATAGAAGCAAGAGGCGGCCTAGAAATTTCCAACAGGAAAAACAAAGCAGAGAAACACATTAAGTTGGCAAAGAAGGCGCCAGTAAATCCGCTAGAGTTGTGAAATGTCCAAACCATTCCTTTGCTTTTTCCTGAACCTTCATTGTACTCATTCCAATGAGAACACAGAAATTCCTAGCATGCTGTCCACAAAAACACAAAAAATGCAGGCAATAGTCTCTTAACAAGTGCTTTATGTCACAATACCAAAAGAGACTGTATTTGTCCCTGCTAAGTTTGAGAGAGTATAAAATTAATTCCCTTAGTTAATAACATGCAAGTTACATTCTTTCTCATTAAGAATGTTATCAAGCCAGGCATGGTGGTGCACACCTTTAATCCCAGCACTCGGGAGGCAGAGGTAGGAGGATTGCTGTGAGTTCAAGGCCACCCTGAGACTACATAGTGAATTCCAGGTCAGCCTGGACTGGAGTGAGACCCTCCCTCGAAACACCAGAAAAAAAAGAAAAAAAAAAAAAAGAACGTTATCAAGTCCAGGCATGGTGGTATGAGGCAGAGGTAGGAGGATTGCTGTGAGTTCAAGGGCAGCCTGGGACTACCAAGTGCCAAGGCACCCTGGGCTAGAGTGAGACCCTATTTCAAAAAACAAAAACAAACCAAAAAAGAACGTTACCATGAAGATTTTCTTCCAAAATCAGTTGAAAGATGGGACTCAAAAATACTTACTGGCTATGTCTAATTTAATGAAGCACATACTAAAATACTATTTTTTTGCTTGTGTGTTAATGTGGTGTATTGCTCATGTGTGTGCCCATGCAGCATCCCCCGCAGTGGCCTGCAGTGCCTGGAGCAGAACTCTGGGTGTCCCACTCCATCATTCTTTCCATTCCTATTTGATCCAGAGTCTCTTACTGATCCCAGAGCTTGTCCTTTTGTTCATAAGCCCTGGTGATTCTCAGGTCTCTGCTTTCCTACATGACTAGAGTCACAGATGTACGGCCATGCCCAAGTGTTTATTTGGGGCTTGAAGATCAAATCCCAGTGGTCTCTCAGATCCTCATGCTTATACAAGAAGTGCTCTTAATCATTGAGCCATTTCCCCAGCCTGCAAAATACTATTTATTTTATTTTCTCCTTTCAGTAATTTGTAAAAGAAATTGTGTTTTTCCTTTTATAGTTTCTTTAAGAAAAACAGCCCACCAGAATGAGATGGTAAGACCCTATTGCTGAAGGCTATATATGCTTGGGCTGCAGGTCACTGAGAAATCAAGCTGGACCTGAGCTAGAAACCTCCTCCCTGTTAATCAGCTGACAGAAAGCTGGTAAAAGCTTTGGCTGCATGTAGCCCTATGAGAGCAAGAAGTCATCAATGGTGGTGAACAGCAGTGGACCTTGCAAGCCTTAAGACTGGCCAGCCAGGCCAAATGTGCCAACTAGGCAATAGTGGCATGTCTATTGTGGGGGAAACCAATTGCTCTCTAATTGGACTGAAGGTCTGCTCCACAGGAGGGAATACATACCTGGTGCTGAAGACTTAGTGAAACCCTATAATGGTGGAGGTCATGAGCCCTGGGGGAGAGAGTAACACCAACTGTTGTCTGGCTAAACTCCCATACAAGCATTTTTTTTAAAATTTAAATACCCACATGATGATGCTACTCTCACTCTTGTCTAGAGAAGCTTCTCTTTTCAGATGGTGGTGACCACTGGCATAATGCAAAAGACACCATAGTGCTGAGAAGAAATGACAGTGTTCAGCACTGGGACATCTCTATCACACTTCCCGAGGCTCAGGGTCTATTGTGGAAGAGGTGGAAGAAAGATTGTAAGAGCCAAAGGAAGGGTAGGATTGCTTACAACGCAAACTTCCAGACACAAAGTGGCCTTGAAATACTTGACTTTGCAGTGCCTGATAATAGCTACACATAATGGGAGGAAAAGATGATGACACCAAAACAAGAGACTAATTGAGAGGGGGAAGAGATATGGGGGAGGGTGGGGAGGGAATCATAATGGTTTATCGTCTGTGATAATGGAGGCTATCAATAAAAAAGTTTTTAAAAAAAGAAAAATGGCCATTAAATAAGTAGTTCTAAACCTCTGATCTCTTAAGAAAATGAAAGAGTAATTATTGCATTGATTTCTCTGGTTTACAGTGCTAAGGGGATCTTATCCAGGACACATTAAACAAGCATTCTATCACTGAACTACATCCCAACCCTTCTATTTACTTCCAACAAATAATAAATCACTCAAGCCATCAACTACTCCTTGACGTTACTGAATGTAAAACAGTCTTCCCAAAGAAAACTCAGGCTCTAGTGGATCTACAAACTATTTTTTAAATTTTTATTCATTTATTTATTTGTAAGCAGAGAAATATAGACAGAGGGAGAGTATGGGCATGCCAGGGCCTCCAGCCACTGCAAACTCCAGATCCATGTGCCACTTTGTGCATCTGGCTTATGTTGGGCACTGGGGAATTGAACTGGGTCCTTAGGCTCTGCAGGCAAGCGCTTTAACTGCTGAGCCATCTCTTCTGCCTCTTCTACAAGCTATTTTGATCCTTTTGCCCTATTGTTTTTTCCAAAAAGTAGTAAGTGGGACAAAGGTTATGCATGTGTGTCGGGTGGCAGGAAGGGCTAAGCACAAACAGAGAAACCAGAGGATGACAAGGAGGACAACTTTCTAGAAAAATGCAATTGCGCACAATGACAAAATAAGAGGAAACTAATGGTAAGTTCTTATTCATTTAAATCATGACTATTGGTCTTTTCCACTGGTCCCAGCTCTATGAAGGAGCTGCGGAGCTCAGAAATCAAATCTTTTGGTTCCATCTATAATGGATCCCAATGGCATAAATAGTAGCATTTTCAGCAGCTAGAAGTAAAATAGCTAACCACAAATTAACAAATACTTATGACTATCTGGCATTACAGCACACGTCTAGCTACCAAGTTCTAGGGAAAGGAAATACTACAACTACACACATATTCTACTTCAGTGCCTCCTGTAAGAGCTGCTCATTCAAACTGATAGCTGAAATGTCACAATGAGGGTGTCAGAATGTGAATCATATTAAAGCAGTCATTACTGTTGAAGAAAAGTTTACTAACCTTGCTGAAGAGGCTGAGTGTTTACACTGGTATTCTGACTAACTGGCTGAGTTGAGCTACTGGCTGTTGTGGCAGTAACAAGCCGGACATAATGAAACTTGCTTCCAGGCACTTGGATCTGCTGAACATTGGGAGCAGTTGCCAGAGGAATAATTGTCTTAAACTGTGACGCGCCCACTCCTCCAACAGTGATGGTCTGCACGGCTGACTTCACTGCCTATTGAACAATCAGAACAACATGGCTACCATTAATCTGGATTTAACTTCCTACTCCTGCCAACTGATGGCAATCAAGTCATAAAGTGTGCTCTCTTAAGTTTCATCAATAGCTGTTGGAAGGAACAACCTGTTAGAAATGAAAAAGAACATACAAGAAATTATACAGTTTTGTTACTATCAGGTAAAATTTATAAGAAAGAGGTTATTATTTTTCTTTCAGTCAGGCCAAGGTCTCACTCTAGCCCAGGTAACCTGGAACTCACTCTGTAGCCCTGGACTGGCTTCACACTGCAGTTCTCCACTCAGCCCTGTGACTATGTGAACCCACCTGCCCATCTTAAGAAAGGGATTAGATTTAAAACTCTCATAATTAAGTCCCATATAGAATAGACATTTCTACCAAATAAACTGTAATACTTTATATTTAACATGTTCTAAAGCAGAAAGGTCCATTTCATACCTTTCTTAAGTCTAGTCAATTCTGAAAGGCTTATAATACCCAGGAGCTAAAGGAAGGAGAGCAGAACTAGTCTTCCGAGATGTCTTTCATTCACATATAACTGTCACAAAAAACCAAAGGTAAACTAGGTGTGAAGGTGCACTTGCAATCTCAGAACTGGGGAAGCAAAGGAAGGAGGACTGTTAGCTTGAGTCCAGATGGGCTACATAGTGAGACCCTATTTCAAATAACACAACAGCAAAATAGAGAGAGAGAGAGAGAGAGAGAGAGAGAACAAATAATAATAAAACAAAGGTGACCTGCCAAACTTGAACAGACCAGCAACACTAACTAAACCAACTCTTGTTTTTCTTGGCTTCCGTGGATCTCCACTGATTAGACTGATCTAAGGTTGTGTGAAATGGTTTTCAATAAATACAAGTATACTGGGGGAAACAAAAAAGCAAAGGTGGCTAAGGTGATGGCTCACTGGGCATACACACTGCTAGGTAATCATGATGACCTGAGTCTGGATTCCCCAGAAGCCATGTAAAAGCCAGATAGAGTAGCAACTGTCTATACTCACAGTCCTCCTACAGCAAGACAGGAGAATCCTGGCTGCTCACTGGTCCTCACCTTTCACCTCAAACAAAGTAGATCCACACATGTTCTGTGACATGTGTTAGCCAGGCTTAATTTGCTGTATAATTTCATTTTATAAAAGACTGGACACCCTTATTTAATCTACAGCAAACCCACAGTGCCATGTGATGGATGAATCTGTATTACTATTAGGATAATGATTTATGAAGGAAGAATTCTGAAATGTCTGAATATTTATAATAAAAGCCCAGGGGGGAGGGGGAAAGGAGAATGTCATTTAGTTTGGAAAGTCTATAGTCAAAGATTACTTCAGCATAATTCACATATTGTCACTAGGCAAGTCATAAAGAGATTCAAAATAAGGCCAAAAAGTAACAACACCCATAGTAGTTAATGAGTTAATTGAATACAGAAAGTACAAACAGTAAAAATGTAAAAAAAAAAACAAAAACCTTTGAGACAACTACAGTGGTGCAAGAGACCATCCTCAAGGGAGAAGTCACATTCCCCACTCAGGAAGAACAAGGGTTCAAGTACAGAAAGTTACCTTCAGAGTGTGTATGCTATTCATTAAAGACAATTCTAAAATCTCTATACAGATCAACTGATTGATTTAAAACCAGCAACCACATTAATGAGGTAAATCTAGCATAGCACAAGGGTAGGGCTACCTGTTATGTTTGCATAGCATACCTTTCCTTCTCTCTCTCTCTCTCTCTCTCTCTCTCTCTTTCCTTCCTTCATTCTTTCCTGCTTTAATTTTTTTTTTTTTTTTGGAGGTAGGGTCTTGCTCTAGCCCAGGCTGACCTGGAACTCACTTTGTAGTTTCAGGCTGGCCTCGAACTCACCACTATCCTCCTACCTCTGCCTCTGCAGAGCTGGGATTAAAGGTGTGTGCCACCATGCCTGGTTGTAGTATACCTTTTCTACCTTTAGAAACGTGTATTGTGTGTTCTCAAGGTCTACAACTATAGAAGATGGTTACACAATAGGGAGGCAAATTAACAAACCATTATCTCAGAGTTACTCATTTTATATTTTGTTTCTGTGGCAAGAGTAGCTAAGATGTATTCATTTAGCAGAAGTGAAAACTACAGTATAATTCATGCTGAATTGATCACTAGATGTGCTTACTCCCAACTCTCTATCCTCTGGCCTGGGTCTCCCCATTTCCTCTACTACTTTTGTCCCAAGTACCCCTGTAAATACTATTTCATCCTGTCTATCTCTGTTGTATATCTATTTTAGATTTCACAAAGTGAGATGAGCATTTCTCTGAGTCCTCTCATTTCACTTATGTCAGGGCAAATGCAAGAGCCATTTAGAGCTTGCTAACATTCCACTGAGTGCTTCCTTGGCACCTGTCAGTGGACAATTGGTAGGATCTATTGAAAAATAGGTTGCTTCTGCATATTGGCTATTGTGAATAATGCAGCTATGAACACAGAAGTACACATATTTCTACGAGGTGCTGATTGTATTTCCTTTGGGTATATGCCCAAAAGAGGGCTGG
This sequence comes from Zapus hudsonius, assembly GCA_004024765.1. NCBI lineage: Eukaryota > Metazoa > Chordata > Mammalia > Rodentia > Dipodidae > Zapus > Zapus hudsonius. The sequence continues at coordinate 16,409 of PVHP010028913.1, read as the reverse complement.
GTTATGTGGTAGTTCTCTTTTTATTATTTTTTTTTTTTGAGGTAGTTTCTCACTGTAGCCCCAGGCTGACCTAGAATTCACTATGTAATGTCAAGGAGGCCTCAAACTCACAGAGGACCTCCTATCTCTGCCTCCTGAGTGCTGGGATCAACGGCATGCACCACCAACGCCTGGCTTGGTAGTTCTATTTTTTGAGGCAAGGTCTCACTCTAGTCCAGGATGACCTTGAACTCACTGCAATCCTCCTACCTCAGACTCCTGAGTGCTGGGATTAAAGGCATGAGCCTTTTTCTTTTTCTTGAGGTAGTCTTGCTATGTTGTCCAGGCTGGTCTTGAACTCCTGAACTCAAGTGATCCTCCTGCATCAGCCTCCAGAGTAGCTGGAATCATGGGTATGTATTAATGTGTGCTAATCTTTAATTTCCATTATGGCTGCAACAATGACATTCCTGCCATTAGCATATTGTGTTCGTATACCCATGTTTATCTTCGGGCATTCTGTCTTCAGCCACCATGATGAGGTACCATGAGGTTCTGCCTCCCAGCAGTTTCATCTCATTCCTCTGACAATGACAGTGAACACCTTTTCATACGTTTTGGATATTTTTAGATCTTGTTTGGAGACATGTCTAATCAAGCTTGTTGTCACTTTGTAAACTGGGCTATTTTTCTACTGAACTGTATGAGGTATTTATAAATTCTGGTATGATCCTCTGATTATTAGGTACATTTTACAAGCATTTTTCCTAGCCCTTGGGCTGTCATTTCATGTTTCCTTTCCTGTCCAGCTTTCTGGTTTGTGGTACGACTAAACACTTCTGCTTCAGGAGAGGAAGTTTTGGTATGATAAATCCTCAGAGGTCACTGTCATGGCCAATATCCAGAATCTCCCTCCCCCCCTTTTTTTTTCCAAGAGTTTTATAGTTTCAGTTCTTACATCTAGGATTTTTATCCACTAAACCTTTAATTGATTTTTGTATATGGTACATGGTATATGGATCCAGTCCTCTCCCTTTGCATGTGAAAACCTAGTTTTCCCAGCACCACTTATTGAAAATTATCACTTCCCCAACTATGCTCTCTTGGTACCCTTTTCAAAAATTATTTGCTCAGATAGCACTGGACTTATTTCTGGACTTTATATTTTGTTCTACTTGTCTGTGTTTCTGCTTTTATTATAATACCACCCTGTTTTAAACATTATAATTTTGTAATGTAATATTAAATCAGGAAATACGATACCTCCAACTTTTTCTTTCTCAAAACTAATTTGGGGGCTGGGTAAATGGCTCAGTGATTAAGGCACTTGTCTGCAAAGCCTAAAAACCCAGGTCCGATTCCCCAGTACCCACGTAAAGTCAAATGCACAAAGTGGCATGTGCATCTGGAGACCCTGGCACACCCATTCTCTCTCTGTCTCTCTTGCAAATAAATATTTTAAAAAACTAATGTGGAAACAAAACACTAATTTGGGGGACTGGGAAGATGGCTTGGCAGTCAAAGGCATTTGATTGCAAAGTCTATTGGCCCAGGTTCAATTTCCACGCCATCTTTGTAAGCCACATCCAAAAAATGGCACAAGAATCTGGTGTTCGTTTGCAGTGGCAATAGGTCATTTGTGCACATACACAATTATTGTTAAAAATTGATTTGGGGCTGAAGAAATGGCTTAGCAATTAAAGTGTTTGCCTGCAACACAGAAGGACCTGAGTTCAATTCCCCAGTGCCCATATTAAGCCAGATGCACAGGTGGTACATGTGTTTGGAGTTCATTTGCAGTAGCTGGAGGCCCTGGTGTGCCCATTCTCTCTCTGCCTCTGTCTCTCTCAAATAACTAAATATTTTTTAAAAATTGATTTTTGGTATTTGGGGCCATTTTAATACCTATATGAGTTGTAAGGATTTTTTTCCCTAACATTAAAAAATAGTTTTTGTTTTTTCCAGGTAGGGTCTCATTCTAGCTCAGGCTGGTGAAGAATTTACTATGTAGTCTCAGTGTGGCCTCTAATTGATTTTTTAAAAATATTTTTTTATTTATTTACAAGCAGAGAGATGAGAGATGAGAGAGAGAGAGAGAGACAGAGAGACAGAGAGACAGAGAGAGAGAGAGAGGAACTCTAGACACATGTGCCACCTTGTGCATCTGTCCTATGTGGGTACTGGGGAATTGAACCCAGCTCCTGAGGCACTAGAGATAAGTGCCTTAACCGCTGAGCCATCTCTCCAGCCCTGGCCTCTAATTCTTGGTGACCCTCCTACTTCTGCCTCCTGAGTGTTCTATATCATCATTTAAAATTATTTATTCATTTGTTTATTTATTTATGAGAAAGATGGAGGCTATGAGCAGGCCATATCCTCTTGCCACTGCAGATGAATTCCAGATGTATATGTCACCTTGTGCATCTTGTTTTACAGGGGGACAGGAATATGAACCCGAGCTGCCAGGCTTTATAAGCAAATGCCTTTACCTAGTGAGCCATCTCCACAGGCCCAATGTTATCCCCCTTTCTATTACGTAAGTCTTGAGTAGGTAGTATCAGTCACTGTGAGGTCATGAATGCTACAGCCACTCTGTCTGGAAGACACTATTGTAAAGCACTTCTCCTCTTGCTGATGCAAATGGAAGTTCAGACACATGTACCACATTGTGCATCTGGCCTTACATGAGTACTGGGGAATAGAACCTGAGTTTCTAAGCTTTGTAAGCAGGCACCTTTAACCACTGAACCATCTCCCCAGCCTGAATTTTTTAAAAAATATTTTACTTATTTGCAGGGAGAAGGAGGAGGTGGGAGGTGGGAGGAAGAAGGGAAAGAGGGGAAGAGACGAAGAGACAGAGAGACAGACAGAGATAGAGAATATAAGTGTGCCAGGGCCTCTAGCCAATGCATGCACCATTCTGTACATCTGACTTTACGTGGGTACTGGGGAATTGAACCCTGGTTGTTAGCCATTTCTAGCACCTCCAGCCTGAATTTTAGTGTTATTTTTCTATTTCTGTGAATAACATCATTAGTTTTAATGGAAACTGTGTAGAAGCTAGATTGCTTTGGGTACTATAGAAATTCTAGCAATGTTTGTTCTTTTGATCCATGAGCATAAGATAGCTTTCCATTTATTCGTGTTTGTTTCAATTTCTTTCTGTCTTTTTTTCTTTCTTTTATTGCAGGGGTATGTGAGACTTCAAGGTAGGATATCTCACTCTATCCCAGGCTGACCTGGAACTCACTCTATAGCTTCAGGCTGGCCTTGAACTCATAGCAATCCTCCTACCTCTGCCTCCCAAGTGCTGGGATTAGGCATGCACACTGCTAGGCTTTGCTTCAATTTCTTTTAATATTTCTTAGGGACATAAGGTATGGCTCAGTAACAGAGTACCTGGTTAGCATGTATAAGGCCCGGATGTGAGCCTCAACACCCCAACACCAAAACAGGCAGCACTAAGACGGCCTCCACTAGAAGGATCTGCATGCAAGTGAGGCTTCTTCCTCCTTTTGGGGCCTTAACACAAGTTTCCATCCAGGGGACTTCTCTCCCAATCTTTTCATGAATACTTCCTTTTACTAAACATGAGAGGACAGAGAGACAGAGACTGAGAAAGGGTACACCAGTACCTTCTACCACTGCAAATGAATTCCAGATGCATGCGCCATTTTGTACTTCTGGCTTTACTGGGGAATTACACCCAGGCCATTAGGCTTTGCAAGAAAGCACCTTTAACTGATGAACCATCTCTTCAGCCCTCACAAACACTTTCTGCTCACTTTCTGCAGCCAATACTCTAAGGGAGATCATACTGAATGCTAGTGACCTCATCATCCTACCCTGTCCAACATGATATGATGGTCATTTCTCAAGTCCTGGTTCCCCTGATATGGGTCCAATACTTTAAAGTAAATTAAATTTTTTTTTGGTTTTTCAAAGTAGGATCTTGCTCTAGTCCAGGCTGACCTGGAATTCAGTATGTAGTCTCAGGGTGGCCTTGAACTCATGGCAATCCTACCTCTGCCTCCCAAGTGCTAGGATTAAAGGTGTGTACCACCACACCTGGCTAAAAATATATTTCTGGGCTAGAAAGATTGCTCAGCGGTTAAGGCACTTTCACACAATGCCTAAAAACCTGAGATCGATTCCCCAGTACCTACATAAAGCCAAATGTATAAAGTGGCGCATGTATCTGGAGTCCATTTGCAGTGGCTGGCAGCCCATTCTCTATGTGTCTCTTCTATCTCTCTCTGCTTATTTTTTTTTTAGAAGTAAATAAATAAACAAAATATTTCTTTCTGCTTTTCAGATTCTCTTGGTAGATGGGTTAATCTCTAACAAGCTAATTTTGTGTGACAAAAACCAGAAAATTCCAATTATCAAGGTTTTGGGTTTTTTTTAATTTTTATTTATTTGAGAGAGAGAGGAGCATGGGTGCTCCAGGGCCTCTTGCCACTACAAACTCCAGATGCATTCACCCCTTTGTGCATCTGGCTTTATATGGATACTGGGAAATCAAAATGGGCCATCAGGCTTTGCAAGCTAGCACCTTTAACCAGTGAGCAACCTCTCCAGCCCCTGTGAAGGTTTTAATCTAAGCTATACCATTTCCTAGTTGGGTGAGTAGCTGTCAGAAAACGTGAAAATGGTACAGGATTGTTGGGAGGATGACATGAACTAAATAAAGTGCAAATAATACTCTGCCCACACTACAATATTTATAAAGTGAGTTATTACTTGTATTGACATTATTACGCCCATTTTAGATAGCAAAAAGGAGGCTCAACAACTTAAGGAGCTTCCTTCAAGTCACAGAGCTAACAGACCTGGCACAGCCCAGGATTTGAACCACACCCAACTCCAGAGCCCATTCTCTTAAACAAAGCACTACACTAATCCCTGCTATAGACAGCTGATGAATAGTTGATTATAAAACATCACCCAGCTTTCAATAACTCGGTTAAGAACTAACCATAGGGCACAAGATGGTTCAGTAGGTAACGAGCTCACTCTGCAAGGGACAACCTGAGTTTGGATCCCCAGAAATCATGTAAAAGCTGGATGCAGTTCTGAGTGTCAGTAGCCCCAGTGTTCCAACAGTGAGCTCAGAGCCGGATGAGCCACCCAGCCTGGCATCTTCAGGGTGAACAAAGAACCCATGCTTCAGACAAAGTGCAAAGTGAGGCCCAACGCTGGGTTTTGTCCTCTCACCTCCACATGTGCTATCCACTCATGTGTACACACACAGCTGGGCATGGCAGCACATGCCTGTAATCCTTGAATTCTGGAGGCAGAGGGAGGATCACTGTGAGTTCGAGGACAGCCTGGGACTACAGGGTAAGTTCCAGGTCACCCTGGGCTACAATTGAGACACTATCTTGAAGAAACAAAAAAAAGAACGTAAGTCACACATTTGCTACTAAGAAATATACGTGTTTTTAAGTTTATATGTTAAAGAAGTATAGACAGTATTTTTTTAAACTTGCAGTAATATCTTACTAGACACTAGAATTCAGAAAAACCAGGAAACTGATATTTGATATAATACTATGAACTGAACTATAGAGCAGACTTTAAATTTCAGTAGTTTTTAATTGTGCTTTTAATACTCTACATAACTTCATCATATACATAGGCTCATCAAGACTCATCACTTACATAGACCACCACCAGGACACAAAAATTCCTCTACTCAAAACCTTCCCTTGCACTAGACTACCCTTTACAGTCATTCTCCACTCTCATCCTAACCTTTGGGCACACCTGATTAAGCCTCATTCTTACTAAGCAGAATTTAAAAATTAATGCTAAAAAAAACTGCAAAAGATAGCAGCATTAAAACCCACAACATTGCTTGAAATAACTGTCTGAACTTTTAACCCTTCCTTAAATTACAGTAGTATGGAACACCCATAATATGAATGCTTCCCTGAATATAACATGCTACTTGAAAAACACCTCATATGTACTCAAAGAATCTCATTCAGAGTTCTATTTGTTGAATTATATAATTGAGGTTTGTTGTTGTTTTGAGACAGGCTCTTGCTATTGCACAGGCTGGCTTGGAACTCACCGTGTAGTCCAAGCTGGCCTCCAAACCATGATTCTACTGTTTCAGGTGTGCGCCACCACGCTGGGCTCAAAATCACATCTTTAAAAGAAGGGTTATTACACATGTTTCCTAATTTAAGTTCAAACTAGCTATGCTACTCATGTATTAGTGGTTGCCCTCAGAAACCACAGACTTGAAAGCCTTCCAAACAAACCTGGATGACCTGAAACTTATAGCAATTCTCCTTCCTCTGTCCCCAGAGTCTGGGATTATAGGTGTGTGCCACCACATATGGCCTCAAAAGACTACTCCCCAAAACATCTCTATTTATAGATAAGTATAATTATGTACTTAAGCTAATATATCATTATCATTCCATTAGCTAGTACCAAGTCTTGACTAACTTCAGGTATACCTTTCAGAAAGGAGGAATAACAGCTAGGGAGACAGCGCAGTGGATGAAGTGCTTGCCTGAGGACCCAAAGTACAACTTCCCATACTCCATGTTAAAAAGCAAGAAGCCCACCACTGTTGACTGTGAGGTGGGAGGCAGAGACTGAAGAATTTCCTGGAAGCTTGTGGCTAGCTCAGCAAAGACTAAGAAGGGTGAAAAAACCAGAGAGAAAAGTCCTGCTTCAAATGAGGGGAAAGGTGAGGAGCAACGCCAAAGTTGTTTTCTGACATCCACACGAGCGCTATGGCATAAGCATGCCCACATTCTATCTCACTCAAATGCACACACACATGCACGCATGCACGCGCGCACACACACAAAAAGAAAGAATGAAACAGGCTTCTGAGTCAAGCATGGTGGCGCACGCATTTAATCCCAGCACTGGGGAGGCAGAGGTAGGAGGATTGCTATGAGTGTGAGGCCACACTGAGATTACATAGTGACTACCAGGTCAGTGCCTGAGCTAGAGACCCTACCTCAAAAAAAAAAAAAAAAAAAAAACAGAAAAGAGAGAGAGAGAGACAGAGAGAGAGAGAGAAGGAGGAGAGAGAGGGAGAGAAAGAGGAGAAGAGAGGACTGAGGAGATAGGTCAGTGGTTAAGAGTGCTTGCTGCTTAAGCATTAGGGCCTCTTGGGGCCAGAGAATGCCAAGTTTAACTCTCCAGAACCCACGTCAAAAGCTGGACATGACCAGCACACCAGGCCACAGGGACTAGACTGTCAGACAATCGCCTCTGGCCTCCATGTATACACATACATGGGGTGGGCACATAAGCACACAGAGGTACATGCACCACATGTATTACACACACACACACACACACACACACACACACACACACACACACACACACACACACACACACACATAAAGCTAAAAACCATCATTCATCAGTCTGCTTTCCTGACTTCAGACAAAATGTGACCTGATTCCTCACACTCTTGCTGCCATGTCTTCCCCTTCCATAGTGTCATAGACACCTCCACAGTGCTGGGACGAACATCCAAGCAAACACAGTTTTACAAGAGGAAGGGATTTCAGATCCAGGCTTACAGATCTAGGGAAAGTTCCATCAATGGTGGAAGAAGTTGTCTCCCTTTCACAGATCCAAGCAAAGAGAAAAACCACCAAACAGACAGCACCACAAGCAAGCACAGACCACCAGAGCTCAAAACTGCTCTGCACACCTTTGGGCTGGAATCCAGATCCACCCTTAAACCCACTTTAGGGCTGGACTGCAGGATCCATCCCAGTGACCCCTCCTCTAGCCAGGCGGCTGGAAACCCAAGTTACAAGTTTCATTTTAACACTTTAGTCTATGGGAAACATACCTTCACACTACCACACCTCTCAAGCTGCAATCTGAAATGAACCCCTGCTTCCTTCCTTCAGTTACTTTTGTCTGGGTATTTTGTCATTGAAACAAGAGAAGTAAAGTCTTAGTATAGGGCATACACAAGACTACAGTCCTTGATGGCCACTGGCAATCACAGAATGGAAGAATATCTCTTTGTAATAGGAAGCTTTCATCCCTGTTTAAACTCCTAGTCCTCTGCCTGACTAATGTCAATTACCCAAGTTAATGTGACAGTTTTATGAAATTATATGGAAAACTTCCTTTATAAACTGCCTGCTACTTAATCAAAATCTGTATTTTCTTCTGCTCCTTAGGCGTAAAGCCAGCTTATATTCCCTAGCCTCTCGTGCAGTGAGGTAAGGTCATGCACCTGAGTATACCTAGTAGTGAATGGATGCAATGCACTTGGTTCCAGGTCAGCGCCATAAAAACCTCCTTCATGTACTTTTCCCTTCTGACCACTAGAATGAAACTGACCATAAACAGACTGGGAGCTTTACTCAGCCAATTGTAAATTCTAGCCCATCATAACATTTTAACATTAAAAACAAAACAAAACAAAAATCCTACAACTAGGTGTGGTGGAGCACACCTTTAATATCAGCATTCAGAAGGCAGAGTTAAGAGGATCGCTCTGAGTTTGAGGCCATCCTGAGACCACATAGTGAATTCCAGATTCCAGGTCAGCCATGGCTAGGGCAAGACCATACCTCGAAAAAAAACAAAGAGAAAAAATATTATTAAAAAATCAGTCCCAGAGTTGCTTGGGAGGCTGATTCATAAGAATTGTGCTTTATTTCTTTTTAAAAATGGTTTCTTTATTTGAGAGACAAAAAGAAGCTGAAAGACAGAGAGCTGTGAGTGAGTGAGTGAGTGAGTGAATATGGGCACACCAGAGCCTCTTGCCACTGCAAACTAACTCCAGATATATGTGTCACTTTTTGCATCTGGCTTTATGTGGGTCCTGGGAATGGAACCTGGGCCATTAGGCTTTGTAAGTACCTTTAACCACTGAACCATTCTTTAGTCCCTCTTTTATATCTTTCGATCAGTTTGTTATAATAAAAAAGGTGTGATGGTGCATGCCTTTAATCCCAGCACGCGGGAGACAGACATAGGAGGATTACAATGAATTCAAGGCCAGCCTGGGACTACAGAGTGAGCTCCGGGTAAGCCTGGGCTACCGTGAGACCCTACCTTAATAAAAAAAAAAAAAAAAAAAGACTTGTCGCCTTATTCATCCAAGGTGCAAAAATCATTATAATGTACAAAATGATCACTCTGTTACCAAGGGTTTGATCAAGGCTGAAGATACAGCTCAGTAGTAGCTTGCCTAGCATGTGCGAGGCCCTCCTGATTTCAATCTCCACTTCTACAAAGAAAAAGAGGGGGGAAGGGTGGAGAAAAAAAACCAAAAAACCTTGATTCTCATAGTGGTGGTGCATGTCTGTAATCCCAGTATCCCAGTACTTGGGAGGATAAAGCAGGAGGATTGTGTGTTTCAGGACATCCTGGACTACACAGTGAGATTCACTCTCAAAAATATTAACAATGTGATTACCAAATTATTCCAGTACTCACTTGCTTGGGAAGGAACACATGAAAACTAAAGTATTTGAAGTGACTAGGAAGAGAATAAAGGTATTAAGTACAATACTTGATATTTGTGGCTTTTTTTTTACCTTATTTGGTGATTTCAAAGGTGAGATGGCGATTTTATTTGGTGTCTGTGTTGTAGAATTTAAAGTTGATCCAATAACACCACTTTCAGATATTGTAATGGTCTTGGATGGAGTTCCAGGAGTTGACTGTGAAAGAACCCTACCTGCAAACGAGAGGCAGTACATCAGTTTGACTGTTTTCAGTAGTAGGAAAACACACACAAGGACTTCATTCATCAACATATGAACTACAGTGGGCCCAGGCAAGACAGAAACAAGACAAAGCTTAATGCTGACAGAGAAACATGCTCATCAATAGTTCTGAAACTATTCATCTGAAAGCAAGCTTGCTCATGGGAACTAAGTAATCTGTGTGATGGTGCTCCTAAAAAAACCTAACACCCATCTCTGTCCTTTACGAGACTATGGCTGACTTCCCACTATGAGTAAGTGATGCAGAAATGCCTTTTGTAAGATCTCCCAAAACTCTTTTCCTGTTACATCTCAAATGGTGTTTCCTCTGTCAGAGTTTCTGAGCTACCACCATGAGAAGAGTCTCCTTTTGAATTCACAATGAACATGTTATTATCGTTTTGGTACAATTTAAAGATTTCAGTTAAAAAAAAATCAAGATCACCCTGGCAGAATAAAGTATCAGAGCTAATCAGTCACATCAAATGTGCAGAGACAGAAAAAGCTCATCACTAATAACGTGACAAAAATTTCCAGTTAAAATGGCTATTTTGGGGCTAGAGAAATGGCTTAGCAGTTAAGGCCTTTGCCTGCAAAGCAGAAGGACCCGAGCTTGATTCCCCAGTACCTAAGTAAAGTTAGATACACAAGGTGGTTAATGTGTCTGGAGTTTGTTTTTAGTGTCTACAGGCCCTGATGTGCCCATTCTCTTTCTGTCTGCCTCTTTTTCTCTCTCGCTCTCTCTCAAATTAAATTAAGTTTTAAAAATGGCTGCTTCAGGTCTGGGGTGGTGGTGCACATCTTGAGTCTCAGCACTCAGGAGGCAGATGTAGGAGGACTGCTGTAGGCTCAAGGCCACCCTGAGATTACATATTGAATTCCAGATCAGCCCAAGTTACAGCAAGACCCTACCTTGCGAATCCCCTCTCTCCAAAAAAAGGCAACTTCAACCCAAGTGAGTCTCTAGTTATTGATGGTGTTCTAAGCAGATGCTGGACAATCAAATCCACTGGCTAAAGAGGGAAATAAAATAAGTCCTATAGGTTAGTAACTAGATGACCTCTAAAATCCTACCTAACCTTTAGTTGCTATCATTGAACTTTAGTGATAGCTAGAAATGAAGAAAGAAAACAGGGAATGACTGCTCCTTTACACAAAGATAATCAGTACAACAGGAGTTTCTCAGCCTTTTTTCCTGATAACATGCCAAAGTATATATAAGCTCCTTTTTAAAAAATATTTTATTTATTCATTTTCAAGCAGATAGATAGAGAGCGCATGCGTGAGAGCACCAGGGTCACCACCTTGTGGGTCTGGCTTATGTGGGTACTGGGGAATTGAACCCGGGGCCTTGGGCACTGGAGGCAAGTGCCTTAACCTCTCCAGCCCTATAAGTTCTTTTTTAAAAGGTGAAGAAAAGAAGCACTCAGGAGGCAGAGGTAGGAAGATCAAGGTGAGTTCCAGACCTGAGACCATATAGTGAATTCCAGATCAGCCTGAGCTAGAGTGAGACCCTACATCAGGGGGGAAAAACTGAATCAAGTTTTATCTTAACTTATAAATTTCAAAGATTTTTTTTCTTGGTTTTTCAAGGTAGGGTCTCGCTCTAGCCCGGGATTCAGTATCTAGTCTCAGAGTGCCTCAAACTCACTGTGATCCTCCTATTTCTGCCTCCCAGAGTGCTAGGACTAAAAGTGTGCAACACCACACTTTTTATCAAAATGAAATGGAGCTCTATATTCAAATATTTCTAGAAACTCAGACTGTTGAACCTTCCTTAAAAAAAGGTAGTATGTTTAGCTATTTTATATATATATATATATATATATATATATATATATATATATATATTGGTTTTTTGAGGTAGGGTCTCGATGTAGCCCAGGCTGACCTGGAATTCACTATGTAGTCTCAGGGTGGCCTCGAACTCACGACGATCCTCCTACCTCTGCCTCCCGAGTGCTGGGATTAAAGGCGTGTGCCACCACGCCCGGCAAGCTATTATATTTTTTTAATGTATCTTTTTTTGGTTTGCTTTAGAAGTTACCTAGTTTCAGTTCTACCTCCTTCCTTCCCTTCCTCCCTCCCTCCAATGGCTGAGCCATCTCTCCAGCCCTTGTTTATATTTTGAGTCCCAGTTCAAACTGGTATTTGAAAAAAAAAAAATAAGCTATTTTGAACCTCTGGCCTCTATGGAAGATGGGAAATTCACATTATTTGAGATAGGATCTCACTCGGCAATCCAGGCTGTCCCATACACATGATGTAGACAGACTGGCCTTAAAGTCATTGTGATCCACATGCCTCAGCCTCTGGAGAGCTAGGATTAGAGGTGCAAGCCACCATGACTATCAAAAGTTTTCTTCCTTCCTTCCTTCCCCCCCCCTCTCTCTGAGAGAAAGGATAGACACACCAGGGTCTGGTGCTGCAAGTGAACTCCAGACACATGCACTATGTTGCACCTCTGGCTTTAGGTGGACACTAGGGAACTGAACCAGGGACAGAAGACTTTGCAAATGAGTGCCTTGAACTGCTGAGCCATCTCTCCAGCCCCAAAACAACATTTAAAGACAAGCTGCCTTCTGTGTTGCTCCATTAACAAATATCAGATAAGGCCACCAGTTACAAAGAGGAAGGCTGTAATTAATTGCTATGAGTTTTTTATTTCCTTACTTTGCTAAGAACATTTGTGCATATGTACACCAATACCTTTGTTTTTCCTCTATTTCTCTATTATGTAATTAATATTGAAATTATAATATTAACCATTGCTGAATTTATATTTAATTCATTAGATAATAGAGATTAAGCATTTGTCAAGGGACCTTGCCTTGTGTTGGGGAAGATTATGCATTTGCAGTTGTACATAGGATAGTTATATCATGTTAGGTGGAATTATGATCTTGTTACTGTCTTCATTTGGAAATTAGGTATGAGGTAAGGAGACATGGTTTGATGTCAAATTGACAAAGGGTGGACTTGTGATGGTTAAGTTTTCTTGTCAACTTGACATTTTTAGTAATGTTGCCTGGGTCTCTGAGATTGTTTACAGGAAGGCAGTCTCTCAGTAGGCGGTAGGATGTAAGGAAGCTCAGGGAAGCTAGAAATGAACATCCCTTCATAGGAAGGCAGTGCAGGAAGGAAATTCCAGAAACTCAGGAAGCCAACAAGTCAGGGAACAAGACCCCATTCTAAGGCCACATAAAAGGGAAATACCCTCTCCCTCTCTCTCTCTCTCTCTCTCTCTCTCTCTCTCTCTCTCTCTCTCTCTCTCTCTCTCTCTCTCTCTCCTCTCCCTCCCTCTCCCTCTCCCTCTCCCTCTCCCTCCCTCCCTCCCTCTGCCTGCCTGGCTGCTGGTGCTTGTCATGCAGCTCTTTGTCACCATGGAAATGAAGCTGCCCAGCCTTCCAGCCTGGACTGAAGACCAGCAGCTCCCCAGAAAGACTTCAGGCTTTCAGTGCTGGATTGGGACTGCTGAGGCATCCAGCCACATAGACTGACTTGCAGACTTTAATTGTGGGACTGCAGTGAGCAAATTCAATAAATCCCCCTTTGTACTACAATTTAAAAAAATTAAACACACCTATACTCTTATATCATCAAATTTCCCCTGAACTTATAAATGTATTCTTTTAAATTCAAAGGTTTTTATTTTACTTTATTGTTTTTTTTTGAGGTAGGGTCTTGCTATAGTCAAGGCTGACCTGGAACTCACTGTGTAGTCTCAGGATGGCCTCAAAGTCAAGACGATTCTCCTACCTCTGCCTCCTCAGTGTTGGGATTAAAGGCATATACCACCACACCCAGCTCAAAGTTATTATTTTTTTTCCCCCCGAGGTAAGGTCTCACTGTAGCACAGGCTGACCTGGAATTCACTATGTAGTCTCAGGATGGCCTTGAACTCATGGTGATCCTCCTACCTCTGCCTCCCGAGTGCTGGGATTAATGGCATGCACCACCACTCCTGGCTCAAAGTTATTTTTTAAATATATATATATATATTTTAAATATTTTATTTATTCATTTCAAGCAGAGAGAGAGAGAGAGAGAGAGAGAGAGAGAGAGAGAGAGAGAGAGAACATGAGCACACCAGGGCCACCACCTTGTGGGTCTGGCTTATGTGGGTACTAGGGAATTGAACCCGGGGCCTTAGGCATCGGAGGCAAGTGCCTTAACCACTGAGCCATCTCTCCAGCCCTTAAATAGATATTTTTAAATATATTTTTTCCTCTATACAACATTTATGGGGTTTTTTTGTATGTGTGTGTTTTCATTTTCTGAAACAGGATCTTGCTATATAACTCTGGCTGGCCTAAAACTCACTATATAGCCCAGGTTGACATTGAATTTTTAGTAATCTTTTTTGCTACAGCCTACAGAGGGTTGGGATTACCAGATTGAGCTACCTGGCACATTATGATTTTCTAATTTAATCTCCAAATCCCTATGTACCATGAGCTCTGCAGTAGAGTCAATCAAGTATGAAGTTACACAATTTCAAACTTTAAAACCAAATAATAAGGTATTTCCATTCTACTGTCATGTGATCTCTAAGAATCAAAAGACACACTCTCAAAATAGTGTCAGATGGACCATACCTGGGCAGGGAACCAACATTTTTGAACAGAGACAAGCTCTTTTTGGCTATTTATAGTAGTTGCCTTGGAGGTGGGGGGGGGGGTCTCATTATAGCCCTGGCTGGCCTCCAAATCATAGTGATCCACCTACCTCAGTTCAGCCTCTGGAGTGCTGGGATTAAGGGAGTGCACAACCATACCTGTCATTTTTGGCTTTTGAAAACAGGTTCTCGGGCTGGAGAGATGGCTCAGCGGTTAAGGCACTTGCCTCCAGTGCCTAAGGCCCCTGGTTCAATTCCCCAGTACCCACATAAGCCAGACCCACAAGGTGGTGGCCCTGGTGTTCTCTCTCTCTCTCTCTCTCTCCCTCTCCCCCCCTCTCTCTGTGTATCTCTCTGCTTGAAAATGAATAAATAAATAAAATAAAATAAAACATGTCTCACTCTGTAGCCCAGGTAGGCCTTAATCTCACAAAGACTCTCTTGCCTCAGCCTCCCTGATACTAAAATTACAAGTGTGCGCTATCACATCCAGTTAAGGACAAATGCAGAAAATTCATTACTGAATATTTTCCCTTGGTGATGATTTGTTGCCATGAGGCAACCTTGTAACTAACTATACTTGCCCTGGCTCTGCCTGAGCATGAGCAGAACCATGAAGAGAGGATCAAGCGTCGAAAAATCAAAAAAAAAAAAAAAAAAAACCTGAAGAAAAACACAACAGGGTCCAACTGGGTGGCTCCTGAAGGAGAAGATACCAGAGACCAAACTTGCAGCTCCACAACAGCTGAGGGCACCCCCCCCCCCACCATCATCAGGAACCACTGGAGACCTGGGGACTCCAAGGGACCAGATATTATGGCTTGACCCATGTGTTCCCCACAAACAAATGTGCTCTGAATACCTGATCCGCAGCTGATGGCAGTTTGGGTATTAGAACCTTATTGGAGCTGTGTTGTTGGGGGTGGCTTTATGGAGGTTAGAAGCCAGCTTCCCCTTGCCAGTGCCACTGTTTGCAGTGCTGTGACACAGGTGATGTCCACCCTTCTTCTCATGCCATCGTTTTCCCTACCATAATGGAGTCTCCCCTCAAGTCAATAAACCAAAATAAACCCATTCCTCCACAAGCCACTTTTGGTTGGGTTATTTGTTGCAGCAACAGAAGCTAACTACAGCAGAGCAATTCAATTCCTATATACTAACAGCAAACAGAGGACCCAGCTAGTTACAGCCATCTGATTTTTCACAAAAACATCAAAAATAATCATTGGAAAAAAGATGGCCTCTTTTAACAAAAGGTGCTGGGAAAACAGGATATCTATATGTAGGAGGATGTAGACAGATCCATATCTCTCTTCATGCACTAGAATTGAGTCCAAATGGATCAAAGACCTTAATATCAGACCCTAAACTCTAAATCTGCTAGAGGAAATAGTAGGAGAAATAATTCAACACATTGGCATAAGCAAAGACTTTCTCAATATAACCCCAGCTGCTCAGGAAGTAAAACCACCAATCAACTATTGGGACCTCATGAAATAAAAAGCTCTTGTACAGCAAAGGACACTGTGAAGAGAGCAAAGAGGCAACCTACCCAATGAGAGAAAATCTTTGCCAGCTATACATCTGACAGGGGATTAATATCCAGGGATGGATATTAATCAGGGATGTCCACTCTCACCACTGCTATTTAACATAGTGCCTGAAGTTCTAGCCCAAGCAATAAGACAGGAGAACAGCATAAAAGGGATACAAATCGGAAAGGAAGAAGTCAAACTATCCCTCTTTGCAGATGACATGATCTTATATATATCAGACCGAAAGAACAGTATTAGTAAACTCCTGAAGGTGATCAATGCCTTCAGCAAAGTGGCAGGATACAAAATTAACACACAAAAATCAGTAGCCTTTCTATATACAGAAGACAAGCATCCAGAAAAAGACATCAGAGAAACTGTCCCGTTCTCTATATCCTCAAATAAAATTAAATACCTGGGAATATCACTAACCAAGGTAGTGAAAGACTTATATAAGGAAAATATTGAAACACTCAAGAGGGAAATAGAGGAGGATGTAACAAGATGGAAAGACATTCCATGCTCATGGATAGGGAGAATCAATATAGTGAAAAT
>PVHP010028912.1:0-22776 GCA_004024765.1 Zapus hudsonius | reverse complement strand
ACTTGCACTCGCATCCTGCTCTTTTCCCTTCCTGGACATGGGAATCCAGTTTCCTCGGCCTCACATATTGGACTGAAGAGCAGCCGCTCCCCAGGGATTCATCAGGCCTTCTGGGCTGGATTGGGACTGCTGAGACCTCCATCTACGTGGACTGAACAGCTACTGGTTCCTTACCTGTGGGTCTACAGACTGCTACTCTCGTAAGCTATCCCAATAAATTCCCTTTCGTTATAATCCATTCTATCAACTGTTTCCTCTAGAGAACCCTGACTAATGCAACAGTATCTTCACCTTTCCTGACAATGATAAAACCATAAGCATTCTATAAACCAAAAATATCAAGGACTGGTGCTGCTGGGCAACATCCAAGGAGCCACAGTCACTCACACTTTCTATCAGAAACCTGAAGATCACCTAAAAAATAATAATAATAAAAAAAAACAATCTTTTGGGCTGAAGAGATGGGGCAGTGGCTAAGGTGCTTGCCTTCAAAGTCTACTGACCTGGGTTCGATTATCCAGTACCCACCAGATGCACAAAGTGGCACATGCACCTGGAGTGCCCCTTATCTTTCTCTCCCTCTTCTCTCGCCCCCTCCTTTCTTTCTTTCTGCCTACCTCTCTGCTTACAAATAAATAAGTAAAAATATTTTTTTCAAAAACTGTCCAAATTCATTTTAGGTTATTTTTTGTGAGTATAGTTTATTAGGGTTCACACAACAAGCACATGGATTTAAGGCACTGATAGCTTGCATTTCATATTATATCCATTTTCTTAACCAAACAACAAATAAAACACCTGTAAGAGCTGATTTGTGAAGTTCTCACTTAAAAGGGCCAGGAGTTGGTCCAAACGTCGTAAGTCTTTACTGCAATGCCTGGTCACTTCCCTGTCCTGCACAATCTACACATGGCTGCAACTGGAAAGTAGTTTTGGCTAGTTGGAATCATCACAGATCTTCATTGGTACTACCTTGTGGCAACCACATTCCCTAATTTTGATTTTTTCAATGTTAACTGGAACTCTTCTAACTTAAAAAACATCATTTCAGGGCTGCTGGTCTGGCTCAATGGATAAAAAGCACCCACCATTCAAGCCTCCAGTTTAGTCCTTCCCATACCCCATGGGATTTAAACTACAGAAGCCATAGTGAGCTTCCCAGCATATTGAAGCAAGAGGTACAGAGAGCATTTCCCTGAAGCTGTGGCGAGCACAACAAACAACAACAAAGCAAGATCAGAGGAAACCCTGCTTCAAATGAGGTGATCTTTCCAAGCAGTGACCCAAAAGTTGTCCTCTGACTCCCACACATGCTCACATGTACACATGAATATGTGCACATGCACACACACAAATTATTATTCCATTTGGTTCTTGATCCAAGTGTGTCTATTAAGCTAATCACTTATGGTAGTATATACATTTATCTGTTTTCTCTCTCTTTTTTTTTTTTTTTTTTTTTTTTCGAGGTAGGGTCTCGCTCTAGTCCAGGCTGACCTGGAATTCACTCTGTAGTCTCAGGGTGGCCTTGAACTCACGGCAATCCTCCTACCTCTGCCTCCCGAGTGCTGGGATTAAAGGCGTGCGCCACCACGCCCGGCTATCTGTTCTTTCTCTCCACTTAAAGGTAGTTGACAACAGAAGGTAGTTGACAACACACAAATGTAACATACAGACTGATTTGAAGGTTAAGGACAGTTACGAGAACTGAAAGGACCTCATAAATAAAATTTAAAAAAAAAATTAACCTAAAACAAACAAACAAAACAGGCTGGAGAGATGGCTCAGCGGTTAAGGCACTTGCCTCCAGTGCCTAAGACCCCACATTCAATTCCCCAGGACCCACATAAGCCAGACCCACAAGGTGGTGGCCCTGGTGCGTGCTCGCTTGCTCTCTCTCTCTCTCTCTCTCTCTCTTTTCTCTCTCTCTGCTTTAAAATGAATAAATAAATATGAAATTAACCTAAAAAAAAAAAAAGGACCTCATATTAGCCTGAGGCACTGGGCACCCCATATTCTGAGTCTGATACTCAGACCTTAAATTTGAGTCCCCATTCCAAACTTACAAATAACCCCAATGTGGGTCTCTGGGTGGGCTTTACCCCTCCTGCCATCTCACTAACAGGAGCTCTTCTTTCTCACTTTCTCTCTTCTTTTTTGGGGGGGGATAAGGGGGAGTGGGTTCAAGGTAGGGTCTTGGTCTAGCCCAGGCTGACCTAGAATTCCCTATGTATTCTCAGAGTGGCATCAAACTCAAGACAATCCTCCTACCTCTGCCTCCCAAGTGCTGGGATTAAAGATGTGCACTACCATGCCCGGCCTCTTTCATTCTCATGATCTAATAAAATCTCTCTAAACTTAAGTGAAATTCACCCTATATTTGGGTTTTCTCTAGCAGCTGGGCCTAGAACACAAATGCAGATGTCAGGGCATTCAGAAGCTTAACTGACTTGGACAGCTGTAGGAAAATAACAGCACTGGGTTCTAACCCCAAGTCTGCTGACAAAAAGTAATTATTTAAGCCGGGCGTGGTGGCGCACGCCTTTAATCCCAGCACATGGGAGGCAGAGGTAGGAGGATCACCATGAGTTCAAGGCCACCCTGAGACTACATAGTGAATTCCAGGTCAGCCTGGGCTAGAGTGAGACCCTACCTTGAAAAACCAAAAAAAAAAAAGTAATTATTTAGCCTTTCTCAGTTTGATTCTTCACACATAAAATGGGTGACAAAAATATACTTCCCATCTGCCTCCCCCATATTGATTTTTGTGAAAACAATCTATAAACCAAGAAGTAGGGTACAAGTTAATTTCCATTTCCTCGACCAAGATCCCCATTTACCACTTACCTGACCTACTGCCTTGCCTCTGAAAGGAACCCTCACCTCATAAAGTAAATGGATAAGAAAGTGTGTGTCGGAGCCCCTAGGGCCTTACCCTCCTCTTCCTCACTGCTTCCTGTATGACCATCTGGCAGTTTAGAGCGGCTGGACAGCTTGTCACTGGTTGTGGCCATAGTGAGGAGAAAGGCATAGCCCAGAAACAAGGTCTTGTTGAGAGGCAAAGGCCCTCTCTGCTCTTCCAGAACAGAAGGTTCACCTGTGTTGTCTCCACTCTCACAGGGGCTCACAAAATCTCCTGCCCCAACTGCACCTGGGAAGGACAGAGCAGTTACTTAAACAATACAGACAGACTGTTGCCTGAACAAAGACTCCTACACCAAGCATGACCTGACGGATAGGCCATGTCCTGAAGAATTTTTCTGGGCTATTACACTAAGGACATTACTATGGCCAATCATTCTAAATGGCCAACAACCTATATTTAAGTTTTACATGGTCAAATACAGGGTATACAGCAAATAATTTTCATGAAATCAATTAGTATTGTTTTTATATAACCAAATTTGAAGTAAAAGGTGGTTCTAATGTAAACAAGAAGGTAAGAGTGAAGTGTTTTGGAAGTCTTCAGCCCACTTTCCCTGCCCAGTTCTCTGATTCCTCAAGAATATGTGAAGTTATAAAGCAACCTTTAAAAAAAAACAAAAAAAACCACTTTTGTTACCAAGAACTGTTCCCCCGCCCCCCAGATTCTCCCACACCACATTAAACTTTCACCAGAACAGTGCAGAGAGCACTTAGTAATAAAGTGTTTTTACATGTAGACAAGCAAACTCAAAATACCCTTCCTCCACTTCCAATTTCCAACACCTGGGTAGGTAAGTGAACCAGCCAGTCCAGGACTCCCAGAACACCCATGCTAGAAGTGCCCCAGTAAGTCCTTGAGAAGAAAACAAATACCTGACCCGAAGAAGCTGAAGCAAAGGCTGATTAGGAGGCTAAGATGACAGACAGGTCATGCATGCCTCCCTAAAACAAAACCAGCAGCAAGAAAACAGTCTCAGAGGCAACATGACATTATACGTACGACACTGGACTATAAGGTTAAAACTGCCTATGTGTGGATCCTGGCTTCTTTGTCACCTTGGGAAAATGAGACAATTTTTCTATTTCTCAAAAATACAGAAAATTAATTCTAACACTTATACATTAGAAGATTCTGTATGAAATGGTATCCATGGAGCACTTGGGCTCCGTACCTTGCCCAGTATTTAATAAAACTACTACTGTTTTTACTAAAGACCCTGAAACACAGCAGTGAGATAAGCTGATGACAACTCAAACACAGAGAGGAAAATAGCTTTGGTGCCAGGACAATGTACAATGGAACTTCATTAGTATGCTAGCCTGAGAAAGTCCCATCAGGACAGTGACAGGACTTCTTTCCATCTCCAGTCTCATCTCCAGAACCCACAGCAGATGGGCGTGAGTCATGGTAAAGAATCAGTGAACAAATCTGAACTCTCAACACTAAACATGAGTGACTGGAAAGGGGTGAGAAAGAGGGTAATGGGGAAAGGGAAGGTGCGGGCTGAGCCTTTCAATCGGATGCTGAGGAAGCTCAAGCACAAGAGCTGGGAGCACAGTTCCCAAGAGGCAGCAGCCAGAACAGGCAAGGGACAAGGTCTAAACCCAATTTCACCTATGCTGGTTCTGCTTAAAATTTCCCCAGAAGAGCCGGGTATGGTGGTGCACGCCTTTAATCCCAGCACTCGGGAGGTAGAGGTTGGAGGATCGCTGTGAATTCAAGGCCACCCTGAGACTACATAGTGAATTCCAGGTCAGCCTTGACTAGAGCAAGACCCTACCTCGAAAACCAAAAAAAAAAAAAAAAAATTTCCCCAGAAGAACTACATCGAAGTCAATGACTGTTCCTAAACAGGTCTTGACCTCCCGTCTCCCCACAATTGGGCTCTACAGAGAGTATAGAAGGCCTCCTCTGAGTATCACTTATGGGCCTATGGGCCACCTTACTGCCAGGATAGAAAGGCCCTTGCTATGTACTGGGCTCCATCCTTCCGGGAGCTTTTCCTGCATCTGCCATGACACAAAGGAGAAGAAGAGAAAAGCAGCACTTACCAGGTTTCACAGTGGTGGACTTGCGGCCTCGTTTAGCGGGGGACTTTTCCTCTTCAGAAGTGATGAGTTTCCTTTTACCTGAAGGAACTCCCGTGGAGGCACGAGGACTGTCTGTGGTTTTGCGAGAAGGCGTTGTGTTGCTGCTACTGGAAGCAGTGGGGGTGGCCGGAGAACTGATGTTACTGCGCCGCTTCCGCTTACCTTCCACCAAATTGTCTGAAACATAAGCCAGAGGTTGGTCAAGTCCCATGCTCTGAGGCCCTGAACTTAAACCTGATGTAGATCCCACATGCATTTTTCTGTCTCCACAGGGGCAAGTTTTGCCTTTTAAGGCCACATAATTTCTATTCTAATCCTGGCCATGATTGAGATGTATTTGGTCTCCTATAGAAGGACTTATGTGGTACTGGAAGAGTAACAGGTAAGGCAGCTCCAGACAATGACAGTTCATCATCCAATAAACCACATATGGGATGAAAGTTAAGGAATCATTACTGACTTCTCTAGAAACCATTCCTCCCTCGTTGAAGCAAAGCAGGGGCCCACAAGCGGCTCAGGAAGCACCAGTCTTACCTAAGCTGATATCTGCCGCCTTTGTGAGGGGCGTGATGGCCTCGTAAGGGCCAAGCCCATATTGCTCTCTGAGTCTATTTCCTTGCTCCAAGGACAGGATGACAGCCATTCGCTTATACCACTTCCTTTGGCCTTCCTTTTCAATGCAGTAGTACAGCTCTCCAGACTCCTTCCTGTGTCCTTTCACCACTCCTGGGGGTAGGGAGACAATAGGAAAGACACTGGGATTGCAGTAGCAATAAAAAGGACTCTACAAAAGTGGCCTGCGGCAAGGAATGCAGACAACCACCAGTGGACTGAAGTTAGGAGTTAACAGAATTTGAGCTGTCATCATTACCAAATGGTTAACGACACTTAGGAACTCAGGATATATGTAGTTACCACACTGGTTAGATAAGGAAGTTGATTGTTTTTGTTGTTGTTTTGTTTTTGAGAGACATCAGCATTGGTAAAAAAATAAAACTTCCCAATGTCAAACTTATGAACTGTTACTGGTTCAAAGAGTTCCCCTGAAGAGAAACTGCATGTGGTGTCTTAGTCCCGTCACAACTTGCAAAATCTCCCCATCGTGGTTTCTTTGCAGGATGCATGGCAAGTCCACAACTGGAGGTGGAACATTCTGAGAGAGAGCATATGTGTGTGTCTGCTGTGTAACAAATCAGAAGAGAGACAGAGCAGAGAGGAAAGACGAAACCCTGCTTCCTTCAGAAGGCCAATCCCTTCCATATGCATTTCCCTGTTCTTGCTCTGCCTTGGAATCTGGAGGCAGGACCTGGACACGAGGGGCACAATCTGGGGCCTGAAAAGAGCCCTGTCAGAATTCAGCAGACCTGCGTCTAAGCCTATTCCTGTTGTGTGATACTTGGGCAAGAGCCAATTCCAATCCTGTGAAAAATAAAATAAAATCCCTTTCCCCTCTACCAATCAGTAAGCAACTTACAGCATGTGTGTGAGCACACACACCACGTAGAAAACATAAAAATGCAGGACTAATATTGGTATTTTTCATTCCCATGAGCAGAAAAGTGCACTTTATTCTCTCCCATTAGCTTGCCTTGAATGAAGGGCAAAAGAAGCTTACACACCACTGAAAAACAGCCGAGGAGAGAAGGCTTTGGTTCCCGTCTATCTACACTATAGTCAGTCTCTTACCCATGCTTAACTTGTCTCAAAGCATAAATCTCTATCACAAAAACCACCTCAAACTACTGATAAAAAGCCCAAGGCCAACCCCCCCCCCAAAAAAAACCAGCTTCATATTGATGAAGAGCTACCAGAACGAGAAGCAGTCTGGTGTTGACATAAAAGGAGTATCAAATTCCTACACCTTAATGCCATGATTGACTCTGGATACCAAGCTGTTGGTCTTCAAGAAGCCAGTCACTTCCAAGAGTGGCTTTATGCTTGAAAGAAAACCTGATATACACAAATGGAGTCACCAGTCATGAAAATCCTCTACCCCTATGCTGCTCCTACTGAAACCATGTAGCTGATGGGCTGGTCCAGAACAAGAAGATAGAATGGCCAACTAAACACTGAAACAAAAGGCAAACAGTTACCTGGAGAATCTCAAATACAAGAGAGCCTGGAAAATTGAAACAGAAAGGCATGTTTGTCCATTGTATCACAACTCATGTTCAACACAAGGTCAAGATATTTCTAAATGACAAAGTCAACACAGATAGGTATCCACAAACTCGTTCTCAAGAAGGGAGAATTCGCACGTGAAATAGTAAAAACACAAATCCCTCACCATCACTAATACTAGCTATAAAAAAAAAGCACTGTGAGACTGCTTCAGAACTAAAGTCAAATTAAAAAGCATCAAGAAATAAAATACAAAGCATCATTCTTCAAACCAGAAAACAGATGTGCAGGCATGCTACCAGTGCTGACATCTTCCTAAGTTAAAATGTCTCAGTGCGCCTGCCACACTCACCAATTAAGTTGCCATCAATGCAAGTATTAAAGTTTAAATTTTAGTCAGTGGTGAAAGAACACAACATGGGAAGGGAAAAATACTTAATGTTGTAATGTAGAAATCTGGGAAAGAGCACCTTAACCAGTGGTACAGATTACCATCACCAGGGATGCCCTGTGATGTCACATACCTCCCTCTCTCTGCACCATATGATATGATAGCACTTCATCACCTGTAGCATTCTCTTAAAATACCCTTAACTCCAGCTTGCTGAGAAAACATTAGACCCAAAATGACACATACTATAAAATACCTGACCAGTATTCCTCAAAACTGTCAAGGTCATGGAAAAATGAAAGACAGAAATTGCCACAAACCAGAGGAGACCAAATGAAATATGGTATCCTTGACTGGATCCTGAGACAGAAAAAGGACATTATAGAAAAGTTGGTAAAAATTCAAATAAAGTCTGGAGTTTAGTTAATAGTAAGAAATCAAGATTGGCTTCTGAGTTCTGACAAATGTATCAACCTAATTTAGGATACTAACAAAAGGAAATACTAGGTGAACAGTACACAGAACTCTATAGTAGCAGCATTCTGTACTTGAAAGTTTTCTGTAAACCTAAAATTATTCCCAAAGAACTTTATTTAAAAAAACAAGCAACAAAAAAGTCAGTGTCAAGAGTAACCAGTGTTATGTGAATGGAATTCCTAACTTGGAAGAGCCAGGAAGACAGTAAGGCTGGAGAGGAATGCCTTGTAACTGCTCGCAGAATGGAGTAGCAATAGTTCTCCATGGACTTTGCTTATTGTATTACCTGCACTGAAGTACTCATCCTCCGAGAGGGCCGTGACTTCAGTGTCCAGTGGAATGGGGTCACACAACAGAATGTCTTTGCCCAGTACATCACACTCGTACCCATCATCGAAGAGCAGCTTATACTTCCCAGCTCCAACATCGCGTGTGATTTTCCCAGAGTAAAAGTAGCCATTGGATGACCACTTGGCAACAACACGGAGCCCTACAAAGCTGGTCCCCGAAGAGGAGGCATCTAGGCTATCGGAGGAACCAACAGCAGCCTGGAAAGGAATCTCTGGAGAGTCGCTCCGCCGCAAAGCACTACAACCCATGTCCACACGTCTGCTGGAGTCTGGAGCACGGGATGTGATTCGAGTGAAGGATTTATCATCTGGTGACATACTAGGTGAAATGTCCTCTACGCCCAACGGACCAGACACAACTGTTTCTCTAAAGACAGAAAAGAAATAGAATTAAGTAAGAATAAGATCAAAGGACATATCTACCAACTTTCTCACTTCTTTCTTCATGGGTCTCTTTAACCCATTCTTTATCAGCCCCATCCCAGGTATGAGCTTGGTCTCTCAGTGGCCTCACTCTGATCCCTGCCTACTTCCCAGTCAGTAGGCCCCTCCTCTACCTCCTGACACCCCATATAGCCTCTCTTCCCCTCTTTTCTCTCTACTCCTCTTGTTCTCTGAATAAGTCACAGAATAAGTGAATCTCACACTACCCAGGTACCTGGTTCCAGTGGTCCGAGAAGGTGGGCGGCCCCTTCGCCCACGGCCACGAGGTGTGACTGGAGCCTTCCCTCCCTGTCTGATGCCAAGGCCTGCATCACCGTCCTCCTCACACATTGGTGCCCCTGTCTGACTGATCCCTTTTCTAGGACTAGAGAATGAAGATGGGTTAGTCTGACATTTAGAGCAGCTACTACTAAATTCTTCTTTCAAAGTCAACCCATGACAATCCAGTTCTAAGCCAGACTACATATGCTAGTCATCCAGGGCAACCAGAAACGGGTTCACACACCCGCCACCACCATCTCAGCTAGGGAACAGGGGAAGGGATCATAAGGACATCTTCCTGGAGGAAAGTCTACTCCCCCATCAACAGCATCACACCCACTTCTGCTCTGCCTTCTCTTCTACTTCAGGCTCTGGAAACCTGCAAGGATAATAAAAAGCTAGGAGATTCATCACAAGCTTCCTGTGCTCCCAAGCAAGATATATATAAACTGCATTAAGTAGGGGTGGTGCGAACATGTGCCCAGAATTCCCAAAATCCCCTTAGGGGTTCTGTGCCTGCAGCTTCCTTCC
The DNA here is from genome assembly GCA_004024765.1 of Zapus hudsonius. Taxonomy (NCBI): domain Eukaryota; kingdom Metazoa; phylum Chordata; class Mammalia; order Rodentia; family Dipodidae; genus Zapus; species Zapus hudsonius. The sequence goes on along the minus strand of PVHP010028912.1, from coordinate 13,185 downwards.
ATTCCAGCCCCAAACAGGAAGAGGGGTTTAATTATCCTAGCTTGAGGGAAGGGGGTTCCCCATTACTTTTCCCTTCAATATTAAAATGCCAGCAAGCCCCTGCTGTGGCTCTCTGGAGACCCTGTCTGCACCTCAGTTTTCCTGAGCCTCCTCGGGAGCTGGGTAAGGCAAAGTCTGTGGCTTCTGCCCCGCTGGGCTTCCCTTTGAGTGGTCCTGCTCCTCTCCCTGAGCTGCTACTGCTGTGCATCGTCCCACTTGATGTGCGGAGTAAGCTGGACGCCTTGGAGGAGAATGAGCTGATGTCCCCCAGGTCACCAGAGGAGCCTCCAGTCTGTGAAGGGGAAACTTCAGTTTCACACTCCTGACATTCTACAATTGGCTCTTCAGTTTCCTGCAAGGAAGAAATGAATACAGCAGCTGAAAGACCACACTGACAGAGTGAATATGATGGCTGGAAACCTCAAGAAACTTCAATGCAGGAGGAACTTACTGAAATAATGGAAGTGTTCTATGTCTGTTTTGAGTAGTTACATTGTCCAAAGCCACTAAACTGAACATTTAAGGTCTAGTCTACTGGGAATCTATGATATCTCAACATAAATACAGACAGGACAAGATTGCAAGATTGGGAAGACAGAGGTAATTTCCCTGTCAGAGGGCAAACAAGTAAGACAGTATGTAAGTTAAAAGGGAAAATGAGCTGCGTGGTAGCACACACCTTTAATCTCAGCACTAGGGAAGCAGAGAAAGGAGGATCACTGTGAGTTCAAGGCCAGTCTGAGACTACACAGTCAATCCAGGTCAGCCTGGGCTAGAGCGAGACCCTAGAAGAGAGAGAGACAGACAGAGAGAGAGAGAGAGAGACAGAGAGAGAGAGAGAGAGAGAGAGAGAGGGAGAGAGAGAGAGGCCAAGCATGGTGGCATACATCTTTAATCCCAGCACTCAGGAGCAAAGGTAGGAGAATCCAATGAGTTCAAGGCCACCGTGAGACTACATAATGAAGTCCAGATCAGGCTGGGCTAAATAAAGAGACCCTACCTAGGGGAAAAAAAAAAAGCCTCCTTGTCTTCCCCACCCCTGCTTCCATCACCACTGTCCGTGGTTTGTCCCTGAGATGACTCATCCAACAACTTTTAAGTTTCCTGATCTAATCACTACCTTTCCTCTGCTTGACCTCGGCCATCTACATCCAGAATGAATACTGTGCCACCTCCAAGATCTTGATCATAACATGCTATTCTGGAATCAGTTTCCTATCATCTAACTTGCTAGCACTGGCTGGACCCAAGTCAGCAGAATCTGCTAAGGGCACTTGACTAAATCAGGTGTCATGAGCCTAGAACTGAAGTCAATTTCCTCTCTCAGAAATGGCAAACTTATGGGGATCCCAGGCTGTGTCTGGTCTGGAAAGCAGACTCAAAATCAAAGAACAGTGAACAGCCTAACTGGCCTTTGCAAAAGGTCCAGGCTTGAGGTTAGCTGTTATGGTCATTTTGTTGCTTGTTTATACCCCTATGTATCTCCCCTAAAAACCACATTAAGAAAAAGATCTGGGGCTGGAGAGATGGCTCAGCAGTTAAGGCACTTGCCTCCAGTGCCTAAGGCCCCTAGTTCAATTCCCCAGTACCCATATAAGCCAGACCCACAAGGTGGTGGCCTTGGTGCTCTCTCTCTCTCTCTCTCTCTCTCTCTCTCTCTCTCTCTCTCTCTCTCTCTCTCTCTCTCCCCTCTCTCTCTCTCTGCTTGAAAATGAATAAATAAAATATTTTTTTAAAAAAGAAAAAGATCTAATCATCTTCTCAGGATATACTTCTGAAATCTAACACAGTGTCTCTCACTAATGAAGCCCTCAGTAAGTACACTGAACAAAGGATCTTTTTTTTTGAACAAAGTATCTTCTCACTCAATCCAGTGTCCTATTTATTGTATCATGTATGTGGTACCCTGATTTAAACAGCTAAGCAGCCCAAGCCCAAGAACCATATTAGATTCCTCCCTCTGCTTCAATCCTCACATTCAGGAGCTCAGGAGAGCCTTGCAAGCATAAAGACCTGAGTTTGGATACCCAGAACCCACATAAAATGGCAGCACAGTGGCACATGCCTGTAATACGAGCACTGTGGAGATAGAGACGAAAGGATCTCTGGGGCTTGCTAACTAGCTGGATGTATGAGCTCTAGGTTCAGTGAGAGACGCTGTCTCAAAGAATAGACAGAATTAAGAAAGACTCTGATGTCAACCTCTCAGAGACCTACTTTGATTTAGCTAATTTTAAATTTAAATAAATTTAAATTTTTTAATTTTAAATAAGAGAGTTTGGCCAGAAGTACCCAGTAGGGGTGGATAATGCTAAATTCAGAAGCCATAGATGGTTACGAAAATCCCAGTGCCGGGTTGGAGAGATGGCTCAGCAGTTAAAGTGCTTGCCTGCAAAGCCCAACAACCTGATTCCTGGGTTCCCACATAAAGCCAGATGCACAAGGTGGCGCATTCATCTGAAATTCATTTGTAGCAGCTGGAGGCCTTGGAGTGCCCATGCGTTCTGCCTGTCTCGCTACTATCTCTCTCTCTCTGCTTACAAATAAATAAATAATTTTTTAAAAATCCCAGTAGCAAGGGTGGGGTGCCTCCCAGTGGTCAGGGAAACCTCTGAAGCACCCAAACAATACAGGCTACTGCCAAGGCTCTTGGCTGCCCACCAGAACTAGATGGTAAGACCCTATTACTGAAGATACCACATGCTTCAGTTACAGGACACTGAGAAGTCAAACTAGAACTAAGCTGGAAAACTCAGGCCTGGTGACTAGCTATCATATTACTGGGAAGTGCTATGCAGCCTGCTGGGGGAGAAAAATTGATAATGTTAACCAGCAATGGACCCTGAAAGCTACACAACTGACCCGTCAGGCAAGATGTGCTCACTAGTGCAATAGTGGCATGTCTGATATGGGAGTAACCACCTGCTCTCTGATTGGCTTTGAGGTCTGCTCCAGTATGAGGTAATACATGCCTGGTACTGAAAACCTAGTCCAAAACCTATGGCAAAGAAAATTGCTAACTCATGTAATTCTGCCTCTTATCAGTAACAACATAACTTCCAGATCTTAACCAACAGATTCCAAATATTTAATTTGAGAAAAAAATAAATTTCAGCCAGTATCAGATCTAAAAAGCAAAATCTGCATATGACGCCACCATCAACAACAGTCAATAAATGCCACAAATATGGCTCCACATGGAAGAGTCCTTGATGAATCTTTCTGGAAAATAAAAACACTGCATTGCTTTCCATCAGATGCATGGCCACTTACAGATGAGACCAAGAACATGAGAACACACGAAGCTATGAGGAAGCACAGGGACCTTTAAACTTCACTTGAGTTTCCAAAGACTTCAACTCTTTAGGAGATAAGTTTGGAGACTTCTCAATCTGCTTTTAACAACAAGCCCATGGGTGTAAAAAAAAACAAAGAATGCAAGACTTCTTTCTTCTACCCCAGTTCTTATGCCTTTTCTAATAAGGAGGAGGAGGAAGAAGGAAGAAGGAAAAAGAAAACAATGTTAGTACCCAGTGGCACAGGAAAGGGGGAAAGGGTTTGGGAAGAGGTGTAGTGAAAGTGATTTTACGTCGGCCACACAGACCCACGGCATTACCTCAGTCACTTTTCTTTCTACTTCTGTTCCATCCACATAATACACATCTGTAATGACACGGGTGACAAGTGTACGTACTTCACGAATTGTTCTCATATGGCGATGTAAGACATGACCATGTGGTGGCTGAGGCATATCAAATTCTTCTTCTCCCTAGGACAGAAGAGACAAAACATAGTAAGAACAGAACCCAGAACACAATCATGAATCTCACTGAAACACTGTCAGAGTCACAAATCTATTTCATGATAAACACTGTAAAAGGACTCAAGAATATGATGTGATGGAAAGCATCCATTTATTTAACTATAAGTAAGACAGAGAAAGAGGTTACATATAGCCAGAGGCTGGGAGAAGTCTGTAAGCATGACTTGGCCTGAATTAATCTAATACTAAAGCTAAAAGTTAACATCTAACACTTATATCTAGGAATATTTGGGTGAGCCTTTATTTATTTAAAACAGAGAGAGAGAGAGAGAGAGAATGGGAAGGCCAGGGCGTCTTGCGGCTGCGAACAAACTCCAGACAAATGCACTACTTTGTGTCTATCTCTGGCTTTACATGAGTACTGGGGAATCAAAACCGATGCCAGCAGGCTTTTAAGCAAGTGCCTTTAACCACTGAGTCATCTCCCCAGTCCCAGAAGTACAGTGCTTTTAGATTGTAATCATTTTTAAATATTAATTTGACAGACAGAAAAGGAAGGAGAGGGAGAGGGTGGATGGGAACTCAAACCTGGGCCTGCAGGCAAGTGCCTTTTACCACTGAACCATTTCCCCGGCTCCCTAACTTTTTAATTTTTTTATTTTTATTTTTGAGACAGTCTTACTATGTAGCTCAGACTGTCCTGGAACTCACTATATACTCCCAGCTGGCCTCTCTAAATCATGATCCACCTGTCTCAACCTTCCAAATGCTCAGATTATACGTATGTTCCACCACACCAGCTAATCCTTCTAATTCTGATTCTTGTTTTTGTTTATTAAAGCAGGGTCTCACTCTAGCCCAGACCTGGAACTCACTTGTAGCCCAGGCTGGCCTAAAACTCATGGCAATCCTCCTACCTCAACCTCCAGATTATTGGGATTAAAGGAGTGCACCGCCATGCCAGACCTTAATCCTTCCAATTCTGATGATAACATATCAATTAGTATGTAAGTATATATTTCCAACAGTTCTTTAGATAAAAAGCAGCCAGGCGCGGTGGCACACGCCTTTAGTCCCAGCACTCAGGAGGCAGAGGTAGGAGGATCACTGTGAGTTCAAGGCCACCCTGAGACTACATAGTGAATTCCAGGTCAACCTGGGCTAGAGTGAGACCCTACCTCAAAAATAAAATAAAATAATAAAAAGCAGACACTCTTTAATACTTATATAAGGCCAGATTCGACTACTATTAATCTCAGTGAATTAGTAACCACAGTTTATTTCTAAAGGAACAAATTACATTAATTTTTCCTGAGATTAAGTATGAATACTTAGTCTAATCCAAGAAATAGATTATAGCTAAAGAGTTAAGCTAGAAAGTGTTACATGACTATAAACCCAACACTGGGGAGGCAGAGGCAAGAAGATGAGGAGCTCATGGCTATTCTAAGCTATACAGCAAGTTCAAGGCTGGCTACATGAGAACCTGTCTCAAAAAATAAACCAAAGGTGGGGGATTGGGGAAAGCTAGTATTCAGAACATTAGCAAATTAAAATTTTCTACCATAAAGAATAATTAATTATAGTTTAAATAAAACTACATTTTTGTGACAATTGCTTATAATACTACTTCAGGAAAATATGCTTCTTACTCAAAAAACATTAAGCAAACATTTAGTGAATAACTGATGGGTGCTAGGTGCTGTACTAAACAAATACCTGCTGGAAAATTCAGGACAGGCCCAATTCACTGAGTACTCTTGAAAATTTCAAATTTAATACTGCTAATTTATATAAACACAACCATAAAATTGAACTAGATCCCTTAACTCATGTTCCTAATTTCCACTGGCCAATAGGCCCCAGATCTTTAGTCAGATTTGGATGATTTTTATAAGGTGACCTATTAGCAAATTAGATCTTAAAGCTCTACTTATTAACTCAAATCACTAGCTTCTTTTATTACCTACAACCTGCCTGTAGCTAATAGCATGCTAGTGTTTCAGTCTTGTATGTTTAACATTTTTTTTTCTCGTAACACTTATATCACATATATCTGCATCTCCCAGCACCCATCCCATCTGCTCTATAATTCTTAGAAGGGAATGCAAACCATGTCACACTTTGTTTCCTGAATGCCAGCATTTTACTTCCGACACTTAGTAACAGAATAACCAAGTCTTTTTTTTTTTCCTTCGAGGTAGGGTCTCACTCTAGCCCAGGCTGACCTGGAATTCACAATGTAGTCTCAGGGTGGCCTTGAACTCATGCTGATCCTCCTACCTCTGCCTCCCGAGTGCTGGGATTAAAGGCGTGCACCACCATGCCTGGCTCTCTCCACTTTCAAATAAATAAAAGAATAAATAAATAGATAAATTTTTTTGGTCTTTCAAGGTAGGGTCTTGCTCTTCCTCACTCTCAGCTCTCAGAGACTGTTACTATAAAAGACAGATATTCTGTTTATATCTGCCACCACACCTGGCAAATAAAATATTTTTTAAAAAATTCCAGTTCTTTCATGACTGATGGCAAAATCTTGGGCAAATTTTCCCTGTCTTCAGTTTGGTTTCTTTACCTGTGAAATAGGAATAATTTATGAAGCCCATTTTATTTGTGTGTGTGTAGGCATGCCAGGGCCTCTTAACATTGCAAACAAACTCCAGATGCATTCACCACTTTTTCACATGGGTACTAGGAAATGACACTTGGCTGGTAGGCTTTGCTATTCAATGCCTTTAACTGCTAGGCCATCTCCCCAACCCCAAGATCTTATAGAAACAATTTGGACAAAAGAGGCACATTACTGAAAATTTTCTAGGCAGTATGAAGTGAAGATGATCTATTAGAGCAAGTGGAAAGGTTAACAACTTCTGAATTTTCCCTGCTATGGATTCAAATGCCACCTGATGGCATTTTTTTGAATTTCTACTTAATGGGGTGTGTGTGTGTGTGTGTGTGTGTGTGTGTGTGTGTGTGTACGGTTTTTCAAAGAAGGCTGGCCTGGAATTCACTATATAGTTTCAGGTGGCCTCACTGCAATCCTCCTACCTCTGTCTCACGAGTGCTGGAACTGCATGTCACCACATCCAGCAGGAACTGGTTTTTGACATGCATGTGCATGTGCATGTGTGTTTGCATGTGCATGTGAAGGCCAGAGGTCGACATAGGATGTCTTCCTCAATCGCTCTCCATCTTATTTTTTGAGACAGGACCTCTCAATGAACCTGAAGCTCACCAACTCAGCTAGAATAACTAGCCAGCAGGCCCTACAGATTCACCTGTTTCTGCCTCCCCACATGAGGAATACAGGTGTGTGCCAATTACCCAGCTTTTACACGGGTGCTGGGGATCCAAACTCAGGTCCTCATGTTTGCATGGCAAGCACTTTGCCCACTAAGCTATCTTACTCACCCCACTGGCACTTAATTTGTGAACACATTCATTTCTTGGTCAATTTTTCCTAGTACCCACATGTCCCTACTGTATCCCAGGAACCTCATTTTCATTCGTCCCGTTATCTCTAGTCAGCTCCTCTGCTGCAGTCCAGACTGCTCCAGGACCTCTTCCCCATCTTTCTACTCCTATCACTGTTCTGATTCCCACACAGTGAAGCACTGTCCTCGTGACCCCTTCTCCTTTACTTGCTGCTATACAAGTTCCTGGGAACCATGGTGAAAGACACCAAGAGGAGAGGTAATTGACTAAAGAGAAAAGACAACAACAGATAGTAACAGAAGAAGCAATTAAACGTGAGAAAATATAAGATCCTGACTTTGTTGTCCAATTATGGCCTACTTGACAAACTCTAGAAAAATTAATTCCATTTTCCCTAAAAGATTATCCATGATATAGCTGACTATAAGTTTCACTATAACCACTATTATTATTATATTAATATAATTAATAATAATTTTAATAATGATTAAAAATAATTAATTAAAAACACTATTATATTATAATATATTGTTGTATATTATTATAACAATAAATTGCTTTTGGCTTTTAACCACTATTCTATAAAAACTGTTAAGCGTTGTCTGTCACTCAGTGGAATTGCCACCGCTTGAGTTCTCTGAGAAGCTAGTGTCAATAACAAGGCCTCTGGGGCTACAGCTTGATTGCTTAGCAGTTAAGAGCACTTGCTGCAGAAGCATGTGAGCCTGAGAGGACCTGAGACCATCCAAGTTTAATTCCCAAACACCCATGTAAACAGCTGGGCACGACCAAACACAACTATAATAGCCCCAGTCCTGTGGGGTCAGAGACCAGAGAATCCCCAGGGCTTACTGACTGAAAAAAATGACCTCTCTGAGAGCTGGGTGTGGTGGCTTTAGAGCCCGGCGTGGTGGCACACACCTTTAATCCCAGCACTTGGGAGGCAGAGGTAGGAGGATCACCTTGAGTTCAAGGCCACCCTGAGACTACAGAGTGAATGGTCAGCCTGGACTAGAGCAAGACCCTATCTCAAAAAAAAAAAAAAAAAAAACAAGGCCTCTAAAGCAGCACACATGTTCTCACCTGGCTATGGAGTGACTCTGTATCATCCACAGGAGTGCTGACTGGTTTTTCACCAGCCCCCTTCTCCGTCTGCACAGTGGCATCTTGTTTCCCAGAGTTCTGGTCCACTGTACTGGTCCCCTGCTCACATACGTTCTTTACAGTCTGGGTTGCTGCTGAAATAGTTTCTGGGGTACATAGGGAATGCTCCATGGTCTGGATTCCTATGTTACTTTGGGTGGGCCTTTCAATCAAGATCTTATTAGATTTTCCCTGTCTAGCCTTCCATCCTTCTATCTGGTCTTCTTGTAGGTCTATTTCCATTACTTCTGCTTGAGGGCTGGATGACCCTGGTGTAGCACTCTGTTGGGCAGCAGCAGAAGAACCAGGGTCCTCAGAAGAAGGAGCACCCTCAATAGGTCCCATGGGCCTCACAAACTGTTCACTCTGCCTGACCCTTTGGTTACCCTCCGAGTTTTCCTTCTCCTCTTCTTGAGTACTTGGAAAATGGAGCAAGTCACCCCTGAAAAAGAAACATAAAGAAACTGTGTGCTATCGTTTGAATATGGCTTGTTCATCTGAAACTCATATAAAAATTGAATAGCAGACCCAGCATGATGGCACACATCTAATAATCCCAACCAACACTCAAGCAATGGGTGGGAGTGGGGAACAAAAAAGCTCAAAGCAAACCTAGTCTACATAGGAAGACCTTGTTTTAGAAAAGTAAAATAGGGATGGGGACATGGCTCAGTCGTTAAAGTGCATGCAAAGCCTGCCAGCCCAGGTTCAATTCCCCAGTACCCACAAAAAAAGAGATACACAAAGTGGTGCATACCTGGAGTTTCTGTGTTATGCCCATACTCTATCCTTCCCTCCCTCCCTCCCTCCCTCTCTCATTCCCTCCCTGCAACTCAATCAATCAATCATTTTTTTTTGTTTGTTTTGTTTTTTGAGGTGGGGTCTCGCTCTAGCCCAGGCTGACCTGGAATTCACTATGTCGTCTCAGAGTGGCCTTGAACTCATAAGCAATCCTCCTACCTCTGCCTCCCAAGTGCTGGGATTAAAGGTGTGTGCTACCAATCTTTTTTTAAAAAGTAAAACAAATTTAATCCCCACAGTGATGACATATAAAGAGGGTAAAAGCTAAACTGGGCATAGTGGTGCACACCTTTAATCCCAGCACTCGTGAGACAGAGGTAGGAAAATCACTGTGAGTCTGAGGCCAGCCTGGGACTACAGAGTGAATTGTGAATTCCGGGTCAGCCTGAGCTAGAATGAGGCCTTACCTGGGGGTATGGGGAGGGAGGAGAAAAAGAAGATAAAAGCTAACTCCAACTATGGTATTTTAGAGGTGGAACCTTAGACAAGGTCATGAGGGTGGGTGCCCATGAATGAGACAGATCAGAGCTAACACAGGCACTCCTCCTCGTCACATGATATCTGCATTGTTCTGGGTTTGGTCATTAAGAAGGTATCACATTGCCCTCTAAACACTCAAGCTTATGCTCACACAGCAGAGTTGCTCTCACTTTTGATCAGAGGAGTTTCTTGTGGATGGTGGAGAGTACTGGGGAGACACAAACTCATCACAGTGCTAAGAAGCAACAGTTAAACACTCAGTATTAAGCCAAACAACTCTGTTACATCTGCAAAGACCTGGGGAAAATTGCAGAAGAAGAAGAGGGAAGAGGGTAAGAGCCAGAAGATGATGGGGAGGAGTGCTTTGGAATTTGTATTCCAGGCATTTGGTGGTGGCTGCATTCATGACCTCACAGCAACTGTAGTTACCCCCACAATACTGGACCTATCAACATGTTGCCACAAATGATGAGGGAAGGCAAAAATACAATAAAGATATCAAAATAATAGAGAACCAGGTGTGGTGGTGCACGCCTTTAATCCCAGCACTTGGTGGGCAGAGGTAGGAGGACTGCTGTGAGTTCAAGGCCAGCCTGGGACTACAGAGTGAGTTTCAGGGCATTTGGAGCTAGAATGAGACCCTACCTCAAAAAAAAAAGTAAACGGACTGGTTTGAAGGAGGAAGGGAGTTAAGGGAGTTAATGGAAGGGTTTGGGTGAGGGGGGCAAGAGAGTGATAAAAGGGGACTATAATCAAAATACATTATTTAGGTAGGGCTGGAGAGAGCGCTCAGCAGTTAAGGTGGTTGCCTGCAATGCCTAACAACCCAAGTTCAATTCCCCAGTACCCACATAACACAAGATGCACAAAGTGGCCCATGTATCTGGAGTCTGTTTGCAGTGGCTGGAGGCTCTGGTGTGCCCATTCTCTCTATCTCTCTTCTATCTCTTTGCTTAGAAATAAATAAAGCCAGGCGTGGTGGCGCACACCTTTAATCCCAGCACTCGGGAGGCAGAGGTAGGAGGATCACCATGAGTTCAAGGCCATCCTGAGACTACACAGTGAATTCCAAGTCGGCCTGGGCTACAGTGAGACCCTACCTCGAAAAACCAAAATAATAATAATAATAATAATAATAATAATAATAATAATAATTAATTAAATACAAACTTTTTTTAGGGCTGCAGAGATGGCTCAGCGGTTAAGGCACTTGCCTCCAGTGCCTAAGGCCCCGGGTTCAATTCCCCAGGACCCACATGAGCCAGACTCAGAAGGTGGTGGTCCTGGTTCTCTCTCTCTCTCTCTCTCTCTCTCTCTCTCTCTCTCTCTCTCTCTCTCTCTCTCTCTCTCTCCTTGAAAATGAATAAATATATAAAAAAACCATTTTTTAAAACAATTAAAAATGCCAATAAAAATGCAAAAAGAAGTCTGGCACACGCCTTTAATCCTAGCACTCGGGAGGCAGAGGTAGGAGGATTGCTTGTGAGTTAAGGCCAACCTGAGACTAGTGAATTCCAGGTCAGCCTGAGTGAGCTAGATTAAGACCCTACCTTGTTAAAAAAAAGGCAAAAAGAACAAAAGGTAATTGCCAGATGCAGTCCCACTCCCTGAAAGAGAACCACAAATCAAAGTCAATCTCTTCACTAGCTTAGGTTTATGGTACTATGAGCTAGAAAACAACGGATGAAGTATCGACGTAGAATGAAGAGGGAAAAAATATAGTGACAATAGAGAACCAGATTTTAACAATTTTAGCAACACAAGAAGGGGAGAAATTAATTTTGTATGACTTCTCATAATTTCAATCCTATGAAAAAGTACCAACTGGAAAATCCCACTAGGATGAAAAAATAGTCACAAAAGTTCTCCCCATCACTATCCATATCTGAAACCTGACACAAGAAAATAAATATGATGCAAAGCCATTAATGATGTCACAAACAACAAAAGTGAGCTTAGCTATCTACTTTGAAAACTAATAGGTCAGGCCAGGTCATAACAGTGCACGCTTTTAACCCCAGCACTTGAGAAGCCGAGATAGAAGGATCGCTGTGAGTTCTTGAGACCTTACCTCAATAAATAAATAAATACTTCATTCTGAACTGACCATATTAGAACACCTGGAAAACCTGTTTCAGTGCAGACTATAGACATAGCCTGAAGATAATGTCAAGGTGCTAAGAGCCTAGAAATCACCTCAGCTGACAGAAAGACAAAGCCTGGGCTGTGTTTATGTGTCTTGGGAGGGGGGCTCTCATTCATAGCAGCTAAGCTTGCCTAGGTGGACAGAGTGAAGGAGGCATGAAGAGCTCCTTGGGGCTTGCTCTGCTCTGGATTGTGAATGAAAAAGAGTTCTATTATTCAGTTCTGTTTTCTACAATAGTAGATGGATTTGGAATAGATTTCTAGCTAAAAAGACCATCCGGTTGGGGTAGTTTATATCCAATATCTCAGGAACTCTTGCTGAATGAAGAAATGTGGTCCAGTGAAGAAGAAAGAACGCAAAAAAAAAAAAAAAAGAAGAAAGAACGCATCACCAGGAGACACAATGAGATTCATGATCACACTGTGTACAAGTGCCAAACGGCAGATATGTAATCAATGTCAGCTGCATATGACAAAGCAATTAAAGAAATTCAATTCACACTCTTATTCATGTTTAACCTTTAAGACATCTAATACTGGGCTAAAGAGATGGCTTAGCGGTTAAGACGTTTGCCTGCAATGCAGAAGGATCAGAGTTTGATTCCCCAATGCCATATAAAGCCAGATGTGCAAGAAGGTGAATGCATCTGGAGTTCATTTGCAGTGGCTGGAGCCCCTGACACACCCATTCTCTCTCTGTATTTGCGCCTCTCTCTCTCAAATAAGTAAATAAAAATAGACATCTAATACTTACAGCTCATTTTCCCCTTATTTTAGAGCTGTTCTAGGAGAGTATAGAAGTTTAAAAAATATGGGAAAGTCAATTCCATTAAATCTGAAATACTTTAAATTAGTGATGTTAAGTAACTCCTATTTTGCCTTCCTGGAAACTAAAAGAGAAACAAAAAGTCTGCTAGAAGCAAGCATTACTCCTAAAATGAAGTAAAAGCAAATCTTAGAGATACAGAATTACTGAGGGCTGAGGAGATGACAGTGGGCAAGGTGCTTGCAACAGGGACGTGAGTTTGGATCCTCAGCACCCACATGAATACCAGGCACAGTGACACATGCACAGAATCCCAATACTAGGGAGGTGGAGACAGGAGGATCCCTAGGGCTTGCTAGCTAGTAAGTCAGGACAAATGAGTAAGCTTAATCATGACATCTCATGTGTGATTTCATCTACAATATGACAGTCACTCAAATTAAAAAATGAGTCCAGCTGGGCATGGTGGCACATGCAATTAATCCCAGCACTCAGGAGGCAGAGGTAGGAGGATTGCCGTGAGTTCAAGGCCACCCTGAGACTACATAGTGAATTCTAGGTCAGCCTGGGCTAGATGAGACCTGGCCTCAAAAAAAAAAAAAAAAAAAAAAAA
>PVHP010028911.1:0-22762 GCA_004024765.1 Zapus hudsonius | reverse complement strand
GGGGGAGAATGCACACCAGGGCCACCATCTTGTGGGTCTGGCTTATGTGGGTACTGGGGAATTGAACCCAGGGCCTTAGGCACTGGAGGCAGGTGCCTTAACCACTGAGCCATCTCTCCAGCCCCATCTACCTCCTTTTGAGAAAGATTCTTTCATTGGCCAGGAGCTTACCAATTAAGCTAGACTGACTAGCCAGCAAACCATAGTGAGACAACTATTTCCAATGGGACCCCAGGCGCATACCACCACACTTAACATTTTACGTGGGTACTGGGGGGGGGGGTCAAACTCAAATACTCATGCCTTGTGAGGCAAATTGTTTATATACTGAACCATACCCCCCTCCAGCCCATCCTTCATTGCTTGCTTTCTTCCTTCCTCCCTTTTTGGTACTGTTTGTTTTGTTTTGTTAAAAAAGCATATACCACCATGTTCAATAACACCTTGTTTTGTATGTTCCTTTATTTGTTCATTTAGAGGGAGGAAGTAAGGGAGGGAGGGGTACCAGCTAGAGCCTCCAGCCGCTGTAAATGAACTCCAGATGCATGCACCATTTTATTCATCTGGCTTTATGTGGGTACTGGGGAACTGAACCCCAGGTCAGTAGGCTTTGCAGACAATTACATTAACCACTGAGCCATCTCTCTGGTCCTAGTACTGGGTTTTAATTAAACCCAGGGCCTCATGGATGCTAAGTATATACTCCCTGATTGAGTTATAGCATCAGCTCAAAATGTGCATTCTTTTGCCCTAGTAATTCTACACATTATAATCTACAATTAAGGAAGTAACCAAAGATATGATAAAATGACCAAGCTAGAAGTATCTTCCTGTTCACTAGCTGTCATGATGCTGGAAAGAGTTATGTAGCCTGTTGGGGGAGAAAAGTCATCAATGATCTTAACCAGTAGTGGACCCTGCAAGCTTTACAGTTGGCCAGCCAGGCTGAATCTGACAACTGATGCAATGGTGGCATGTCTGTTATAAGGAAAACCAACTGCTCTCTGATTGGATCTGCTCCATAGGAGAGAATTCCAGTCTGGTGCTGAAAACTGAATCAAAACCCTATGGCTGGGGAGCTCATAAGCTCTGGGGGGGTGCGGGGGGGGGGAGATTACTACTATTGGGTGGCTAAATGAATATATTATGTCCACTAAACTGCCTTCTAAATACTTCTATTTATGCCCATACATTAATGCTACTCTCACTTTTGATTAGAGAAGCTTCTCTTTTTTGATGGAGACCATTGGGTAGACTTACAACTCACCAAAGTGCTGAGAAAAAGTGACAGTGGAGTGTTCAGCATTAAGTGAGACATCTCTATATCACACCCTCCAAGGCTCAGGGTCGATTTTGTAAGTGTATTAAGAGACTCAAAAGAATAGGAACAAATCACTCTAGTAGGAAATGTCTACATCTCTAAATATAAGCATTTTAATGCTTAATCGTGATTAAGAAATATAAATCAGGGGCTGGAGAGATGGCTCAGCCATTAAGGCACTTACCTCTAGTGCCTAAGGCCATGGGTTCAATTCCCCAGGTCCCACATAAGCCACACCCACAAGGTGGTGGACCTGGTATTCTCTCTCTCTCTCTCTCTCTCTCTCTCTCTCTCTCTCTCTCTCTCTCTCTCTGTATCTCTCTGCTTGAAAATGAATAAAATATTAAAAAAAAAGAAATATAAATCAAAATAAATCCTTCTCCCCTACAGAAAGTGAAAGCTCCCTCCCTCTTAGGAGGATGTGGTGATGCTAGAAACAGGCGCATGGTCTTGGTTGGAATTCAATATAATGGGTACCTGTGAAAATCCTTAAAATAAAGCTGAGCGTGGTGGCGTACGCCTTTAACCCCAGTATCCTCTGATCCAACAAGTCATGCTCACAAGGACTTGAGGCTTTGCTACCTCTCTGCCCGGGCCCTCTGACTGTTTATCTTAAAAGCCATTCAGAGGCAGGGTGTGGTGGTACATGCCTTTGATTCCAGTACTTGGGAGGCAGAGGTAAGAGGATCACCAAGAGTTTGAGGCCACCCTGAGACCAAAAAGAAAAAGGAGGGAAAAAAAAACTTACAATATATGCATGATGGGCAGGAGAGATGGCTCAGAGGTTAAGGCACTTGCCTCCAGTGCCTAAGGCCCCAGGTTCAATTCCCCAGTACCCATATAAGCCAGACCCACTAGGTGGTAGCCCTGGTTCGTTTGTGTTCTCTCTCTCTCTCTCTCTCTCTCTCTCTCTCTCTCTCTCTCTCTCTCTCTCTCTGTTTGAAAATGAATAAAATATTTTTTAAAATGCACCGTGTTTAAGCCGGGCGTGGTGGCACATGCCTTTAATCCCAGCACTCGGGAGGCAGAGGTAGGAGGATCACCGTGAGTTCAAGGCCACCCTGGACTAGAGCAAGACCCTACCTCGAAAAAAGAAAAAAAGGGCTGAAGAGATGGCTTAGCGGTTAACACCTTTGCCTGCAATGCAGAAGGACCAGAATTCAATTCCCCAGTGCCTATATAAAGCCAGATGTGCAAGAGAGCACATATGTCTGAAGTTCATTTGCAGTGGCTGGAGGCCCTGGCGTGCCCATTCTCTCTCTCTCTCTCTCTCTCTCTCAAATAAATAAAATATTTTTTATAAAATACACCGTGTTTAAAAAAAGCTGAAGGCTCCTTAGAAACCTTTGGAAAAAAAACAAAAAAAATATGCATGATATATTTTGGAACAAAAGTCAGTTCACATTAAATTGGAGAGGTCAAGGAGGAGTAAGAGTCACAATGATTTAAATATTCTGAGCCAAGTCACAGCACATGTGCACCCACTATGAGACCTGTATCGTCTTCCTCACTCCATTTCCACTTCCTCACTACATGCTCTTTACATATTCTGCTTGTCACCGTAAGTCAGCAGCCCTAACCACTGGTCACACTCTCACCATTGTATTCCTTTAAAGGCAAATTAATATTTACTTATTTACTATTATTACTATATTATATTTATATAATTATATTATATTATATTATAATTACTATTATATATTACTATTAATATTTACTTGGTATTTCTTAGTTTTTTATTCTAACATGAATTTTTATTATAATTGTTAATTTTACTTAAGTGTTGCGTAATTAACCACAGTCTACTTTTCCTATATATCCTGTATCCCATCCCACAGCTTAAACTGTGGTTCACAGTGTCATGTGGAATTGCATATCTGAACATGAGTGTTGTAGTTAACTTCTTGTTGCTGCACAGAAAAGAACCCAACCACAAGCAGTTTGTGGAAGAATGGGTTTATTTTGGCTTATGGTCTTGAGGGGAAGTTTCCTTATAGCATGGAAAATGACAGCAAGAGCAAAGGGTGGACATCACCTCTGCCATAGCACTACAATCATTGGCAGGAAGGTGTGCCAAATACGGGCAAGGGGAAGTTGGCTATAATCCCCATAAACCTGCCCCCAACGACACACCTCTACCAAGGTTCTAATTTCAAAACTGCCATCAGCTGGGGAATCAAGCATTCAGAACACATAAAAAGTTTACGGGGGACACCTGAATCAAACCACTACAATGGGGATCACTTAAGTTTAGCAGCAGTGAAAGTCCCTAATCACAATATCCAAAAATTAATTCAAAATTGAATGTGTAGCCGGGCGTAGTAGCGCACGCCTTTAATCCCAGCACTCAGGAGGCAGAGGTAGGAGGATCACCATGAGTTCAAGACCACCCTGAGACTACATAGTGAATTCCAGGTCAGCCTGGGCTAGAGTGAGACCCTACCTCGAAAAACAAAACAAAACAAAAAAAAATTGAATGTGTAAAGAATCAGGAGGTGTCATATCCCATGACCTCACTCTAGCCTTGCTTCTGAGAACACAGTGTGTACACTTTGCATTGCATGTGCCATCAAGCCAACGTGATGGCAATGAATGCTGCCTGAAACAGCTCAGATTAAAGACTATTCTTTGTTAGAAATTACAGTGTTTTAATTATACAAAGTTCTCTGCTCTTAAAGAAATATAATGGCTTTATTACAGAAAATAAAGACTTAACACTTTCCTACTGTTATTCCTTTGTAGTAGTGTGGGGAAAGAGAAAATGGGCACATCAAGTCCTCATGCCCCTACAAACGAACTCCAGACACACACACTATTTTGTGTATCTGGCTTTATGTGGGTACTGGAGAATTAAACCTAGGGAAGCAGGCTTTGCAAGCCAAATGCCTTTAGCTGCTGAGCCACCTCCCTAGCTCTTCACCTAATTTTTTAGACAGGTTCTCCAGCTGAACCTAGAGCTCATCAATTTGGCTGAACAAGCTAGCCTGTTAAACCCCAGGTATTACCTTCCTGGTATTGGGATTATAGGCATGCACCACTACAACCAGCATTTACATGGTTGTTGGGGAATCTAAACTCAGATCCTCATGACTGCACAGCAAGTGATTTCTTTACTCCAGAGCCATCTCCCCTGCCCTAATAGTCAGTTAATTGATTTGTATGCCTATTTTATATAACAATATTTCCAGGGTGACGTAAAAATTTCTCGGGCAAAAAGGTGTCACAAATAGAGAAGATCTCAGAAGCCTTGTTCTATCTAAGGATATACTCAAGAGTTATGAACAAAGAGCATGTGTGACTGAGCTTTCCCTGGTGTCACTTATAAAAGATGTTATCTTACACCTTGAGTGAATGTCATCAATCATCAAAAAATTCTGTATTTCACACAACTAGAAGAGAACAAGTTTCCTCCTTCCATGCATCCAACGCCCCAAAGAACAGGCAGGAGACTGGTATCTGGAGCTGGTTACCTAGACCCAGCCAGTAAACATGCTCCTTGGACACTTTCTCTCTAACCACCTGGAAACATGGTCCTCTATAACTTCCACCGAGAATAGAAAATGGCCCAAAGCCAGCACCAATGGAGACAGGGGTCAGCTCTGCAATACTGTTTCTGATTCTCTCCAGGAGGACCGTGTAATAGCTGGGGACACAAAGTTCTGGAGTCATAAAACAGAAAACTCTCACTAAATGTACACAGCTACTGAGGCCCAGCACAGTGACACATGCTTGTAATCCCAGCTCTAGAAAGGCTGAGGTAGAAGAATTAGGAGTTCAAAGCCAGCCTGGGCTACATAGTAAGACCTTATTTTGAAAAAAAAAGAAAAAAGAAAAAAAAAGCCACCCAGCTATCACTTAGAGAACATGCCTATTTAGATGGAGATGCACTTGTAATTTTATCTTCTTGCTCTGTTCCTTTTTTTTTTTTTTTTTGGTGTACATGTCACATGGTGTGTGTTCAGATGGGCACTCCCCATGTGCATACATGCGGATGGCAGAGGAGACCATCAAGTATCCACTCATCTGTCTATTTTTCATTTCTCTGGGTTGAGGTCTTACCCTCAACTCAGAGCTGCTGCTATCAGTGAGTCCCAGTGATTCTCCATCCTCCCCCCTTATCCTTACAGTGCATGGCCATGCCCAGCTTTTTATGTAGGCTCTAGGGAGCTGAACTTGGTCTCTGGTCCAAGGGGCCCTCATGCTTATATAGCAAGTTCTCTTAAGGGCTGAGCCAGCTGCTCCTCATCCCTGCTTACCGTTTTTAAAAATTATTTATTTGCATGTGCATGTGTATGTACAAGCATGCACGAGCTTTGCAACAAACACCTTTAAATGCTTTAACCATTTCATTTAGTGATGTTTTTAAAAATGAGAATCTTAAAATTTAAGGTCGAAATTCAGTAGGAAAATAACTTAAAATAAGCAAACCAGACTAGAATGACCTTCCAGATCAAAAAAAGCTGTGGTTTTAACATGGAAAATCAATGCCCTTCCCCTGCTCCAAGGAGACAGTCCTCAGAAGTAGAGGGCAGGTGCCACTATGAGGGATGCAGGTACCTGCTACAACACAAATAAACCCTAAAAGGTAGGAGGTGCTGGATCTAATCCAATGTGGACAGGATGAGTGAACCGGTAAATAGCTCTAAAGTGAGTTAAAAATGTTTAAATATATTTATTCTTCTGGAATACCAAGTTCCTCAAAATGCTTACTATAACAAGTGTTTGATACCTTGGCAAATTAATCACTGGACTACTGTTTATTAAATCTTAGGGCCATTTTGGCTTAGAGGCAACCAACAAGGGTCACAATGTTCCAGGCACTGCAGGTACTTTCATTTGCATTACTGCTACTGCTGGGACTCCCCCATCCACTATTGACTGAGTTCTAACAATCACTTAATTTTTCAGAAACGTCTGACAAAAAATCTCCACTATCTGGTGCTAAAAGGCAGGCAGAAGTTGTAGTGCTCATTGCTGGTAGCATGTCTTGAAGAACTTTCTGCCCTGGTTTCTATTTTCCATGAAGTGAAAGAACCAAGTACCTATGTGGGTAATTTAGGCATCTACCGAGGAAGGTGTCATGGGAGAAAGGCAAATCCTAAATCAGATTCTAAAAAAACCACACTGAAGATAGATGAAAATCAATAGTGAGATGAATGATCTTGACAAAGTGTACAATCTTTCCTCAGCATCCTCAGGGTGGAGCTGGTGTTCTCGAGCCCCAGTTTGTAGCTCTGTAATCTCTAAATAAAATGATGTGTCTGCAGATAATTCATGTATACTGCCCTGTATTCTCTAAATCACCTCTGCATTACTTATACCTAATGAAATACTTAGTATTTTTATATCATACAGGTTAGAAAATGACAAGAAGTCTGTATGTGTTACACAGACACAATGAAAAGACATGTATTTTTCCCCTGTGAGAATGTTGATTCCACAGATACAGAGGGTCAAGAATATTTAAAAGGGGTTGGCCTAATAGCCCAGGGCTGGATTTTTTTTTTTTTTTTTTTTTTTTTTTTTTTTTTTTTTGGTTTTTCGAGGTAGGGTCTCACTCTAGCCCAGGCTGACCTGGAATTCACTCTGTAGTCTCTGGCTGGCCTCAAACTCATGGTGATCCTCCTACCTCTGCCTCCCGAGTGCTGGGATTAAAGGTGTGCGCCACCACGCCCGGCTGCTATTTTTTTTTAAATTATAATTTTCTGTGACTTGCAAGAAGTCATATATTTTATGTTTAGACTATATTTTCCAGGTGGTATTTTATTATCAAAACAAATGGGTCTAAGGGGAAAAAAGAACATATACTTAACCATAGCAAAGAATTTCAGACCGCAAGGTCTTCCTATGTCATTCTAGCTGGTCTGGAACTTTCTATATTGACCAAATTGGCCTTGAATTCATAGCAATCTTCTTGCTCTGTCTCCTGCCTGGTATTACAGGAGTGTACTATCAAGTCCAAAGGTTATTCTTTGAAGGCCCTGCATACACATTTCCTCAGCAATCATGATACAGGTAGAAATAGTATAATGGGAACATAGATGCTACTTTAAAAATGCACAAACATTTAAACTACTAACTTATGAATTAAGGCTTAATTCCAAAGGTTTCTTTCTCATGTGACATCTCACAATTGTATTATGACTGCATGTAGAAACTACTATTGTGGTCATCTCCAATCGACCTATGCGAAGACAGACAGACAGACAGACAGACAGACACACACACACACACACACACACACACACACACACGCACACACACACACACACACAAACACAGACAGACACAGAGAGAGGGGGAGAGGGAGAGAAGGAAGAGAGAGAGAGATCCTGAGACCACTGGCCTAGGGAACAAGAAACACTGAATAAGTAGTGGTCTTCAAAGTTCTGCTTAGGACACACATGTATAATGCTGGAAACCCAGCATCTGTAGAAGGAAACCCAAATCTCTCTTCAGAAGGAATGCCCTTTAAGTGATTGCTTCTCCTCCCCACTCACTCTCATGCTTCCCGGTTTTTGTATACACATCCCTCTTCAGAAATGGCTCCAATGTCCCTCAAACTCAATCCACTGAACAGTGACCCAGCTTCTACCCCTGACAATGCCTGCTTCTCTTCCTTTGTTGACAAAAATGTAGTAATTTTTAAATTCTTACTTACGTAAAAACTCTGCAGTGAATATATATTTAATAATTTAGTAACTTAATAATTATGTCAGTCTTATTGCTTCATGAACATAAAAAACAGCTCATTTTGAATGTCACTATATGTAAAATTTGGCTGACTCTAATATACATCCTGATTTCAGAAATGTTTCTCTGGGGAGAAGCACATGGAAAAGATGTTTCTAAAAATTATTAAATGATATTGTGACATTTCTAACAAACCTCAAAAATAAGAGATTACAAATAAAATGGCCAGAGATAGAGCAGCAATGAGATACATTTGAAAATTTAAGGAAATATCTATTTCCTCTTGAGTATGTCCTCAAGGATGATGCTATTTCAACAGTCTCTAATGCTTGCTCCCAGCAGCATGTCCCAGAGGTAACAACGGCAGGAACGTTGTGGGACAGAGAAGGTGATGATTCCAAGGTGTCTATCATTGGAAGGGATTCTTTCCAGGCTGACCCACACGTTCTGACGATGCATTTCTGCCCTTCTCTTAATCTCAGCAGCACCAACCCCTCTGGATCCATAGTCCCTTCTCCATCTAGCAACTTGCTCTTCTGCTGTCTTCTCTGCCAGTTATTCCTCCTCATAGGAAAGTCTTGTCAATGTTTGTTCTCCCTGGACCACATCCCAGAGTTGTCAATGCAGTGCATTGTGTGCATGCATAGTTTTCCAAATGGCCAGTGGCTGCCCCACTCATTCATATACCCAACCCTCTTGCCTAGGATCTCCAAAGGCACAAGTCCAGAATGCAATCATTTGCACCCTTCCCTTTGACCCTTCCTCTGGGATGCTCCTACAGTTCTATAAGGGGTTCTCCAACAGGACACCGTCCCACTGTTCACATCCCAACCAAGGGCAAACCTTGTCTTGTCTCCCATCCCTGGTGTGATCAACCACATTTCAAGCCATTAACTCCCCTAGCTTCCTTCAGTGTAAGTGTCTTCCTCAATCCTCTGTTCACATAGCTGCTCAAAACAAGCTTTGAATGACGTAGGACTGCAGCCCATTCCTTGTAAACTGATGACCCTCCTTCCATTCAAGACTTCATCCTAGTTGTCTCCTTGTCATCCAGCTTTATTCATATTTCTCTCACCTCCCGAGTCACCTTTCCAAAGAACTGGCTTCCTGACAGTTCCTACACAACCCAATGTCTTTTCTAGTGCCCTAGGGTCTCTGTGGCAACATTTTCAACTCTCCCTTCCTCAGTGTGGCCTTCCCTGTGGCAGTCCTAACCACTGCACACTACACAGTCTATTTGAAGAAGTGGTCTTGTTTTCTATTAAGGAGCAATATCTCTCTCTCTCTCTCTCTCTCTCTCTCTCTCTCTCTCTCTCTCCTTCTCATCTGTCTGCCTACCCTCATACCTGAGTCCATAAAAGGGGGCCAACAAACATGATGAATGAACTGAACATATGACTAAGGACTGAGTCTCTTCCTGTTCTCAACCCTAGCCAGTAATGTTGAAATATAAAAATCAGGAGAGAAAAGAATGCCTAGGTCACCAGGCGTGGTGGCGCATGCCTTTAATCCCAGCACTCGGGAGGCAGAGGTAGGAAGATCACCATGCGTTCAAGGCCACCCTGAGACTACATAGTGGATTCCAGGTCAGCCTGGGCTAGAGTGAGAACCTATCTCGAAAAACAAAACAAAAAAAAAAAATAGATCCAGCTGATTGGGGATGGGGAGGGGGGGCATTGGGGAATTGGGGATAACAACTCATTGTTTGCCCACTAAATAATGTAACTCATTATGGTCAATAAATATATATATTTAAAAAAATAGAATGCCTAGGTCTATGACTGTGTGGTTTCAATTGTTCCGCAAAGAACACAACATAGGTGACTGACCACCAGAGTCCTAACCTGAGCTATTTGCTCCCAAATCTAATTAGCTTCTAAAAATTACCACTGAAAGCATGATTAATCTGCAAGTGAGATATTTTCCTCTTCTTCACAAAACAGACCTAGTCTCTTGTAACCCTTTTACTCACATCAAGGGGAAAAAAAAAACAACTGTGAATTTCAAGAGACCATATATAATGAGAGTAAATTCAAGAATGGTCACAAAGCACAATCAAGGAATGGCTAATAAGCGGTGTAACCAAAGTCTAGGAAGGCACCCCCAAGGGTCTCAACAGTTGCTCAAGCATCGGATATAATTGAAAGAGCTCTTCAGATAGGAAGCTGAATGGCCACAAACAAGCCAAACCCCTCCAGAGCCTCAATTTCCTCATCTATTAAATGGGGTCATTAATGATGCCTCTCAAGAGGCCATCAAAGAGAGAGGGTAAATATAGAGATAGCTGTACTGAGAAGATGCCAAGCAAACTCTGATCTCCCTACCAGCCCCACTCCCAGTAATCCACTTAAGGCTGTTTTGAGATGCTTCCACCACACAGACACAGCCTGACCCACTGTATCCTCCAGAATAAATGGTGCATGCAAAGGACCCAGTTTGCTCTCCAAAGGCATCAATGTATTTCTCTTAAAATTCATATGGATCACTGTGGAAAAGGTGGCTCCCAGGCAAGCAGCACAGCTACTGTGGACAAGAAAATGCTTCCTCAGTTTATCATGATCCTGTTAAGTTTGAAGAAAGGGGTTTAATTCCTATGAAATTCCAGAAGACCAAAGAATGAGACACTGTTGCTAATGCTTCCCTTCACCATTCAGAGTAGAGATTCCCCAACAGGGGCAACTGTACCTCAAGGGATGCTTATTGTTATCAACAAGACAGTGGAAAGGGTGGTGACAAAAATTACTGCTAAACCTCTAAGCAGCCCTTTGCAAAGAACTATCACTGCTGAGGCTGAAAGGATCCCTACTGCAGTCCCAGGGTGGAAATAGAAGAAATCTCTGTCCAGTAGCTATGCTGCCCTTGACCACCATATCCAGCAAGTTCAGGCTTTCAAAGCAGCTTCCAAGGCTGGCAGAGGGACCCAGAGTGGGGTGATTCTGTCACATGGAGTGGGCAGTAGAGAGATGATGACAACAAGGAGTTTCAAAGAGAAAATGGAAGATGTTAAGCCAGGGACTCCTTGTGTGTAAAACACAGGATGCTCTGGAGAAAGCACTTTTCACTCTGAAGTTCAACTGTACCAGCTACTAAGCACGTGGAAGGGAATGACAGTCAACTCTCAGTGAGGACTGGAAAGGAAAAGTGAGAGACCAGGAAGCATGTATCCTGGGTCCCAGCTGCCATAAAGCCAGCATTGCTCCAATAACTCTAGGGCTAACCTGTTAGGGTTAAGAAAACCCTAGCAACCAAAAGCTACTGGAAAGAGGACCAGAGACAGGAATACTAAGAAATAAGGAACAGTAAAAATCATCAGTAGTTGTGAAAACAGGTAGTATAGTTTTTTTTAAGGATATGACAATCCCTTACCAAGACATGTCTAATTCTATCTGTGATGGTTAATCTCAATTGTCAAGTTGATTGGATCTATACTCACCTAGAAGACAACTCTCTGGGCATGACTGTGAGAGTGTTTCTAGATCAGCTTAACTGAGGAGGAAAGACCCACCCTCACCGACAACAGTGCCTTCCCATGGGCTTGGGTCCAGTCTGAAAACAAAAGAGTATCAGCTAAGCAGGATCATTTTACTACTCTCTGCTTCCTGACTGAAATGTGACCAGGTGCTTCATGCTCCTGACACCATGACAGGCTATAACCCCTCAAACTGTAAACCAAAACAACCCCCTTTATAAAGTTGTTTATCATCAAGCATTTCATCACAGCAACATGGAAAATAACTAATACACTGTTGTACCAGAGAGAAAAAGACAATGCACTCTGCCTGCCAACAAACAGACTAAGAACCTTCTAGCTTTGGCACTAGCATTAAGGTTACAGAAGCTATTATCAGAGGAAGAAGGATAAAGAATATATGGGAATTCTCTGTATCATACTCTACAATTATTTCAGAATGAAAACTTTTAAAACACAAAAAAAGACCAAAAAAAAAAAAAAAAAAAAAGACCACAAACTTTTAGAAAAAGTGGTTCTCAAAGACTTGCCAAATCACTACTACACAAGTATACAGTAGAAAAGCTTGGAAGGTCCAGCTGCCAACAAACACAGGTAAGAAGAGAGTAAATTGCTCAGGGTTTAGTCAGCTACCACATGCCCACTGTGCCCTCAGCAGTTAGGATGTACACAGTGAAGATGGACATGAGGCACTAACCCTCTGTGTTCTTGATCAACAGTTTTTCTACTTTGTGGAGCAAAAGGAGACACTAATATCTTGGCTTGTTAGGTTAGAGGTTCCATGAACAGTTCCTATTCTATAGATGGGAGCCCCTAGTGAGAATGAAGACAGGTGAAATCATCTATCAAAACAGATATAAAACCTACCTCATCAATACAACATAGTTCTTGGAAGACAATGCCTTCTGTCTGCTGTAACACAAACTGATGGGCTTCTACTGACAGCTTCAACCCACTAACAAACATCAGTGTAATAAAAGCCAGTTTCACTGACACATTCTGGAAAGCAATGTAAAATGATTCACATACACAAATTCTCTCCATCAACAAGGGGAACTGGAAAGAGTGGCTAAATTATCCTTTCCTGTCCCTCCTATTGTTAGATCATCACAAAAACTGTAAAGCCCATTTAGAGAGCTGCTCATCAGAAACATGGGATATCTTCCTATTGCCCAATGACACACCCTCAGTTACAGATCTCCATTGCAAGCACAATAAAATCCATATTGCAACGCACCCACCAAGACCCAAAACACTGATAGCCAAGGTCAACTTACCATATTTGGCACGTTGGTGACTGAAGTATTCTTGATGTCTGTAGGGAAAGCTGGCAAACTATTGACCATGCTCTGTTTGCTGGATAACTGAGGATTCACTGCAGCAGCTCCCATTTGCTGCCCTCCAGTTTGACTAAAGGGTTGTCCAAATGGGCTTGTGTTACCAGTCATTCCCATCTGAAACAAAAACAGGGAAGATCAGTTGTCATGACACAGTCATACATAAAAGGGCTTCAGAAATACACTCTTGACCCACTGATGCCAAAATTGTTATTACCTATGAAATATTTGCTCCAATTATAAATGAAAGCCTCAGGGCTAAAGAGATGGCTCGGTGGTTAAGGCATTTGCTTGCATAGCCTGATGGCCTGGGTTTATTCCTCAGTACCCACATAAAGCCAGACACACAAAGTGGCATACTCTTTGCAGTGGCAAGAGGCCCTGATGCACCTATTCTCCCCTCCCCCCCAACCTGTCTCTCTCACTCTCATTAATAAATTTAAAACCATAATAAATGAAAGCTTCATTATCACAGTGCACTGTTAGGGCTGTGAAAAGGCAAGCTGCTCAAATGGCTAATGACATAGGCACAAGAATGATGAAGCAGCTTCCAATGATAGATCTATGCTTTTGTCCTAAACATCTCTGCAGAAGAGACAACACTTTCTCCCTTCCCCTTCAGCCATATACCCTGGCCCAGCTGTAGCCCTCCAGACAACAGAGACCTTTCTAGAATCACTGGTCATAAGGGGTTCCTTTAGCTAATTCTTACTTTGTATGTACTTTACTTTTTTTAGGTTCCTCATTATATTTGAACTGTCTCCATTAGCTCAAAATGAAGAGTAGAAATATTAGAAATCAAATGATAAAATATCTGTGCTCTGCTTTAAAATGTCCACCAAAGCAGGCAGTGGTAACGAGTGAGAACATTAAGAATGAAGGGAAGCTATCAGCACATTATGCCAACCCCACAACAGTGGAGACTGTATCATCCCAGTATCACACGTTGGAAAGTTCCCCTAGTAGTGATTTAAAAAAAAAAAACTAAGGTGAAATGAAATCAATTATATGGTAGGTTAAGGCAAGGTTAGGTCCCAGCTATACCTCCATGAAGCCAGCCATACACAAAGCCAGACCTGTTTCAAGGACTCTAGCTTCCTCGTGAACATGTGGGAATCTCCAATGCAGTACCCAAATGTTTATCTGCCCTCTTGGGGAGGAACTAAGAAACTACATGCTGGAGCTGGGGAACTGGCTAAGTGGGTAAAGTGTTTGCTATGCAAGCATGAGGACCTAAGTTCGGATCCTCAGCAACCACATAAACGTCAAGCATGACAGCATGCCCTGGAGAGGCAGAGAGACAGGAGTATCCCTGGGACTTGCTGGCTAGGTATTCTAGGCTAACTGGTGAACTCTGGATTCATCAGTGAGACACTGACTGAGGAAATAAGACATAAAACAATTGAGAAAGATACCCAACATCATCTTCTGGTCCTACGCACGCATGCACACAAATGAACTGCATACCTACATGTGCACCAGCCACATGCCGGGGGAGAGAGGTGTCTGACTCTGCTTTTTCACAGAGTTGGAATATTCTCCCTACTGACCAATGCTTGCTCTACATTTCTGGCATCTCACTCTGATGTTTGGACTGGAAAGAAGAGCCCTAAGGGAAGCTCTCCAGGGGAGAGAGTTCCATTTAAGAAATAACCACAGTGAGGGAGAATTAGTCAGGTAGCTTTATTTTCAGGTAGCCAGCTAGGGATGGGCCCAAGGGGAAGTCAGGATTTGATCCAGTCTCATCCAATCAGTTCTCTCTCTTTCCCCCCTTTCTCTTAGGTGTGCTGGCCACTTCCAAAGCCAGCACCCTGAGTCCAAACCAATCAGCCCTCTCTCAGAACTCATCTGAGCCTGAGAGTGAAGCCACAGAATAGATCATAAAAGGATGATTAGCAGGTGGGCACAGCCTCTTTTTGGCTATTCATCTTTCCTGACGCCTGAAACTCTAGGTCCCTGGTTCTGGAAAGCCCCCTTTCGTTCCAGCCTGGCTGGGCTGTATGATGGAGAGGGGGGACTCACACACATGCTCTCTACCCCCTTGTAGTAGTTTGTATGTTCCTCCAAAGACTCAGGTGTTTTATTAAAGCCTGGGTTTCCAGCAGCATGGCTGGGGGGGGGGTCACTAGGGACAGATACTGGTTTTTCTCTCTGCTTGTATCTGTGAAAGCTTCTTCAGCCATAGATGAAACTTTCCCTGGATCTGTAAGCTTGAAATAAATTCTTTCCTCCCATAAATACTGTCTGGTTGGATCATCCCAGCATCATGAAGTGGTTTACTACACCCCTTCTGCCTTCCACATGGCAGGAGCTCTCTGCAGTTCCTTCTCTTAATCTAATAAAGTCTCTCTAAACCTTATCCTCTGTTTTGTGGATTTTATTTCTTTAAATTAGTAAGATAAAAATCCAGGGTTCCCTTAAATTTATTGGTGCATTGGCATATATTGGAGTATTAGCAAGGGGTGTAGCTCAGTGGTAGAAAGCTTCCAAAGCATTCATGAGGCCCTAGGTTCCATCCCTAGAAACACACATATACAACAGTTCTACATAAGAAATCACTACCAGCCTCAACTAGGGACTGCCATGACCATAGGCTCACTACGTATAATTTATATCCCTTCAATTTTTTGGACCACAAGGTGAGCGTCTTTAACACAATAGACCATATGATTTTTTTCAGCTCTAAAAATCTAGGCTGTAAACAAACTGATGTATGCTGCTGAAATGTCCATATAAAGGCACAAAACCAGGGATGGAGAGATGGCTCAGTGGTTAAGAGGACTTCCTGTGCAAGCATAAGGACCTGAAAAGACCTGAGAGACCACTCAAGTTTGATCCACAAGACCCATATAAAAACAGCTAGGAGTGACCATGCATATCTTGTAGGGGAGCAAAGACCTGATAATCACTGAAGCACACAAAAAAAGTGGCAAGCTCCAGGATCATTAAGAGACTCTGAAGAACAATGGAGGGGGACACCACCCAATGTTCCACTCTGGCCATTGGAGACAAGTGCATGGAGTACTGCTGCATGGGCACATACACGTGCACACACAACACATACACAAAATCAACCACCAAAAAAAAAAAAAGGTGTGAAAAAGCCGGACGTGGTGGCACACGCCTTTAACCCCAGCACTCGGGAGGCAGAGGTAGGAGGATCGCCTTGAGTTCAAGGCCACCCTGAGACTACATAGGTGGTAGCTAAGTGAATATAAAGGGCATTTCAGCTTCTCCACTAGGCTCTTTCAATTGTTTGAAACTCATAACTGAAGCAGGATTATGTAATCTCAAAAGTTAATACACTAATTCCATGTAGCAATTACTACTCTCGGAATTTATTACATATAATGAAAGTGCTGACACTGTCCTTAAAGATCCAAATTTGAAAAACAACAAATGTCCACAGAGCTACAATTTCTGAATTTTTCTACTTTGGACCAAATATATCAAAACATATGCATTTATTAATCACTGTCAATCTATCCACTTCTAGAGAATCTATATTTCTAGAATCCTATTTCTGTTTCACTATTGATCAAACAATACCCATGATCCTTAAGTCTAGGCTAACACATATAATTTAGTACCAATATTCAAAATGTGACAGTAAAATTAAGATGTCTAAGTCCCATTAATAAAAATGATTTAGTTCTCTGCATTTCCCAACAGTTACTTGACAATAACCTAACAAACATGGCTTTATTTTCAACTGAATTTTATTAGAATTTAGTTTAAGTCTTCTACAGAACCTCCAAGTAATCTTTTCAGTAAAATCAAACAGTGTAAAGATTGTTCAAAAAAAAAAAGATTGTTCAATGACAGTGAAAATTTATGAATAAATTAAAATGTATGGAATGTTGATATTCTGCCTTGTTCACCAATAGCTGACACATGTTAAACTATCTTTTTACTTTATTCTTCCAAACACAGCCTCTTCAAGCATTTAAGTTCAATCTTGGGCAATGGAAATGTTAACTATAGTAAGAACTAAAACGAACAACAAAAACCAACAATGAAATCTATTAAATACTGCCTTACAACTCTATTAATTTTTGCCATGAAAACGCACTTTGACTAAGTGTGACGATCTTCTTTACTGGAAGAATAAAACTACATAAACTATAATCAGTCCCTGCAAGTAAAGCACACTAGATTAAAAGTGTTAAGTGCCAGACCTAAGTCTCCCCACTCCCTAAGATTAGAATTCAGTACCCTCAAGACATTACAGGCCATTGCCAAGGCTCTTGGTTGCCACACCAGAACTAGATGGTAAGACCCTATTGCTTTAGACGCTAGATGCTTGGGCTGCAGGTCACTGGGAAATCAAGCTGGAACTGAGCTGGGTACCCCCTCCCTGTTAACCAGTTGACAGACAGCTGGAAAAGCTATGCTGCATGCAGCCCTATGGAAGAGAGAAGTAAACAGCAGTGGACCTTGCCAGTTTTAAGATTGGCCAGCCAGGCCAAATATGCCAATTGGTACAATTGTGACAAGTCTGTTATGGGGGAAACCAACAGCTCTAACCAAGAGAACATAATGACTGTTCACATCTCCTAACTCACTTCACCAAGTAAGATCCAGTCTGCCAAAATGTTTGAACTGCCAAAAAGGTTAGACTCAGAAATCTAAGAACTGTGTACAGAACAATGACACATGCAGGTGGATCACCAGTCACAAAGTAAGCTTCTCAACAGAACAAGCTTTATAGTAGTGCCAAGCCACAGGCTCATGTTCTTGCTCTCTGTAGGGTGGGTGCTCCTCTTTATCAGGCTGAGATGGTGGGAAGGCGCTGCCTGGGTAGTCAGTGGGAACAGGAGAGAGGAACCTGGGTGTTGACACCTATGTAGAGTTTTGCGCAATATGCATTTCTTGGAGGAAAAGGGACATTACTGGAGTTTTAGAGAAAGTCGAAAGGGATTCTGTTTTTTTAAAATATTTTATTTATTCATTTTCAAGCAGAGATAGATAGAGAGAGAGAAAGAGAGAAAGAGAGAGAGAAAGAGAGAGAGAGAGAGAACCAGGGCCACCACCTTGTGGGTCTGGCTTATATGGGTCCTGGGGAATTGAACCAGGGGCCTTAGGCACTGGAGGCAAGTGCCTTAACCACTGAGCCATCTCTCCAGCCCCGAAAGGGATTCTTAACAGCTTCTAAAACTGAAATATGCTTGCCACTAGGAAAAAAGAAATTCTTCTAGCCCCCACAAAGCTCAGGGAAGAGCAAGCTTGTCCCTGACCTCACACAACCCCAGATGTCAACTGTAAGTGCTTTAGTGCAGAGACCATTTCCTTCCAGAGACACAACTATGTCACAAAGAATTTTGATTTGCAGCTCCAGATGACTCTTTAAAATGAACACTCATAGGAAGGGTCCAACCCCAACTAAATGCCAGGTGCAACATGCCATGTGATCAGCAGGAGCAAGTGGAGGATGGGCAGACAAAGGCTGCCATGCAGGATCTCACCTGGACTCAGTAGGGACTTAGAAAATGCTTCTAGTGGCCACAAGTATGAAGTTTGATGTGGTTTCAAGGAGAGACCACTAATCATGTTTTGTTTTATTTTTCTCTGAAAACTGATTTCAGCTTTCCTCACACCTTCACACACTTAAAATGACAAAACAGAACGTTTGGAGGAAGTGGGGTCAGAAAGCTTTCAGAAAAACAAAATATGACCTATAGCAAAATAAGCTTAGTATGGACAGCCAAGTCCTTATCTATCATTTCATAGACCAGGAAAAGATAACCCAGAAAGCTCAGAACTCAGAAACACTCCAGCTGAGTATTCCAGTTCAGAGACCTTGGCCTATACCCAAGGTTTGTCACCTACTCAATAAGTGGAACTACATGCCCCTCCAAGAACACCAGACTCAAATGAGTACCACTGGATAGACACAGGCTTTGTCCACAGTTAGTGGGCAAAGACAGCGTAGCACCTGATATTAAGGAAGCACACACAGTCCCAATAGGGAAGATGGCTCAGTGTTTAAAGGCACTTGCATTCTGCTGGGCTGGGCTTGTTCCAATATGCCCTTGTGGTCAAATCTCATCTCTGGAGATATTTTCCTGGTCTGAATAGTGACTCTACCACTGCTAGCTGTGTAAGCATCTGTCTTGGTCTTATCATGTATACAATGAGAAGGAAAGCACCTCCTCTAAGGGCTGCATGAGGATCACACACACATCCATGAATCACCTGGAGGGGCTGACATGTGGGAAGTACTGTCAGTGTCATGATTTTATTATTGTGGTCATTTTGAGGCTTTACTCTAGATATAGTTTCCTTCTTAAGGGTGCCTAGAACAAAAGCAAAATAAAGGGACAATGTTTTGAGAACATATGGAGTGGCTCAAACACTCAGGCTGGCAGCTAGAATCATTGGCATCTGATTATAAGACATTTTCAGAGAAACATAAGATGCACTGTGACCAAAAAATTATTTCCAAATTGGCCTAATTTGAAAAATACTAGGTGGCACATACCTGTGACCCCAGCACCCAGGAAACTGAGGCAGGAAGATAGTGAGTTCAAGGCCAGACTGGGCTACATATCAAGACCCTGTCTCAGGAAAACAAAAGTATCATAAGCAATACGATGAAACTATCCTGGCCTAACATGCCTGAGCTGAAATTTAACCCAAAACTTAAACAAGAATAAACACATGAATGAAAAGGAAATCACCATGCCTTCTGCTCACATGTGGGCCACACCACAATACAACTATTCCTCATGATGATGCTTTAGCCTGACCAGGCATGTTAGTTAAGCTGGAGTTTCCAGCATCTTTCTCTATATACTGGAATACACTTAAAACCACATTCATATAAGGTGTGTAAAAACAATACGGTAGGGGGGCTGGAGAGATGGCTCAGAGGTTAAGGCACTTATCTCCAGTGCCTAAGGCCCTGGGTTCAATTCCCCAGGACCCACATAAGCCAGACCCACAAGGTGGTGACCCTGGTGCTCTCTCTCTCTCTCTCTCTCCTTAAAAATGAATAAATAAAATATTAAAAAAAAAAACAATACGGTAGGGGAAACAAAAATTTGTTAACTAATTTAAGGACCAGAAATGTTCATTCCTTCTAATGGCATAAAGAACCATTACTAACCCACAGTATGGCCAGATCATCTATAAAGCAAGAACATTTTCTCTTGGCCACCAACTACTGCTGCTGGGGGAGAAGAAGGGGAAAAAAAAAAAAAGCAAAGAAAAAGCAGTTTGCATGGAAAGGCATGGCTGCATTAAGTTGCCCACTATCACCCACTTGCTCTTGGAATCCTTCCAGTATCTCTACTTGGCAAATGGAAAGAGAAGGTAAATGAGTCACCAATGGCAATGCCACAGGTAGCTCACCACCAACCACAGCACACCTGGGGTGAGGACTGGGTGACATGATGTGGGCAGGAGAGCAACCCACCTGCTCTTGATTCCATCTTTACAGTGCCACCCAGAAAGCACTCAATGCATTACCCCAGATCTGAGTACTTACTGTGGACAGTAAAACCTAACTGGAAGGCACCTTAAAACATACTCAACAACACTTCCCATGTTTCCCATGGATATGGCTTCTTTTAGGAAGTTGTGATCAGAGTGCGATTTAGAGCAAAAGAAAATCAGACTGCAACACTAAAATCTTCTGGCAATGAAGCTGATGCCCCAATAACCAGTGCCACACCTCAGTAGGCCAGTGCCTTTTCTCAAGGTTGTGATCTACATTCATTCACAAGCAAATACACTGAGTGGGGCAGAGGGAAAGTTGTCTGTCTGTCTGTCTGTCTGTCTGTCTGTCTGACTCTCTCTCTCTCTCTCTCTCTCTCTCTCTCTCTCTCTCTCTCTCACACACACACACACACACACACACACACTCTGAACCTAGAGCTTACCTATTCAGCAAGTCAGTAGGTCCCAGGGCTCCTCCTGTCTCCACCTCCCCAGTACTGAGATTATAGGCATTTTACATGGGATCTGGGTATCCAAACTCACTCTAGCTCTCTTGTATAGCAAGTACTTCAGCACTGAGTCCCAGAAGACCGTTTCTTGTCCTGCTTCTGACTAGCTGTGTGACAGGAACAAAATTCTTGCCCCTCTGGGCCTTAAAGTTTCTTCTGATCTAAAAGTCTGATACCACTTTTAGCTTCAAACAGTTCTTGATTCACATGACATTTGCATTTCTTGGGAGGCACAGACATTCACAAGAAGACAACTTGGAGTCCCAAATGTGCCTGGCATATAAGGGCCTTACTCCACTGATACTCTCCCTATGTGGCTAATGACTCTCTCAGAAGACTAGGGATCCCATGGGACACTTCCAACTGTCCATACAGCACAGGGACTGGGTCACTGAAGCTTTGCACCCTGTACCCTTGCCCTGAGTACTTTACAGAAACACAGGGATCCAAAGAAAAAAGAAAAAAAAAAAAAAAAAACCAAGGAGCTGGGTATTGTGGCACACACAGCTTTAATCCCAGCTCTCAGGAGGTTGAAACAGGAGAATTGAGGTGATTTGGGGGCAGCCTGGGCTATGAGTTAAGCCTGCTTCAAAAAAGAAAAGAGAAGTCAAATCAGAAAGAAATGGACAATAAAATGCAAGTGGATTGCTTTGCCTAAATGCTTCAAATCCTAATACCTTTTAAGGCAAAAGAACAGCCTTTTCAAGACTGAGCATTCCTGTCCAGCCTGGCCCACAATGGCAATGGAGAAGGAGGAGAAGGCAAGAGAAGGTAAAAGAACAGAAAAGGAAGAAGAAACATAATGAAAAACAGTTTCTTCTATCATGACTAATTTATTAAATTTATACGCAGCTCAGCTGCAACACAATAGAACAGAGATGAGGGCTTTTCACACATCACTGGATAAACTATGCATGTGCCCCAAACCCTGTGTGCCTTACTCCATACTTAACAGGCCACTCACTAATGAATATGACAGGTGGACAAGTAGATGAGGCTACAAAGAAACCAGGTGATGTGAGTACAGGCAATGCTAGAGTCACAGCCAAGGAAAGGAAGATGGGACAAGAACCTTAAGATCTGAAGAGAGACGGGAAAAAAAAAGGTACACATTATATTGAGGCACAAAAAAAGAACACATTCTTGAAACAGCTCTTCATATCTACCTGTGGAAACAAGGGCAGGAAGAACAGAAAAGTGGGGGTAGCCATAGGGACTCATCAACCCAGGTCTGCGCCAAACCAAACCATCTCCTCCTGGTGAACGTTCTACCTCTAGTGCCAAGAGGAGGAATGGGTGAAGGCAGACCCAGCACATTGCATGCCATCACCTGGATTATAAAGCAAGTGCAAATGACTGACACTTTGAAACATATGCAGCTCTTCCATGGCATATCAAACGCTGAGCTGTTTCATAGTTAGCACAGAAAAATGCTCTTAAATAAAGTTGTCCTGACAGGTGGTGCCAGTCAGGATTTGAGAGGAGCCAGGAACTACTTTAGTGTCTGTTAGATAAGGAGGCTGCCT
The DNA here is from genome assembly GCA_004024765.1 of Zapus hudsonius. Lineage (NCBI taxonomy): Eukaryota > Metazoa > Chordata > Mammalia > Rodentia > Dipodidae > Zapus > Zapus hudsonius. The sequence goes on along the minus strand of PVHP010028911.1, from coordinate 467 downwards.
GGTGAAAGACGATGAAAGCTGAGTAAAAGACTGGTAGGCTGCTAAGCTGACTTTTTTAGTATAAAATGATATTCTGATTACTGGAAAAGAAAAAAATCTTTACATTAAAAAAAAAAAGAAATACAAATTTAAAAAAAAAAGAATAAAAAAAAAGAAATACAAAAGAGCATCAAAATATTCAAGTCATTACTCTGAAGTGTTTATTTGCTTTTTTAGATATCTCTTTTATTATTTAAAACTTCTATGCAAAGCACTATTTTATCATCAGTAGAAATTCTGCCTTTTTGTTGTTGGTTTTTCGAGGTAGGATGCTGCTGACCCCAGGAAGCTCCAAGATCGATCCCTTCCTAGAGTGTCTTTTCTCATATGGGGCCTGGCATACCTCAGCCTGGTACCCAGGGACAGCTTGGGCCTGTGAGGGGTGACATGAGGCTGTGCATGAGGCTTTGCTCCCATGGTAAAAAAAA
>PVHP010028910.1:0-22769 GCA_004024765.1 Zapus hudsonius | reverse complement strand
TTCCGCCCCCTCTTCCGCTCAGTTCCCTGAGTCGTGGTGGGTGAGTAATAAGGCTGCTTTAATGTTGCGAGCTTAGAGGTCCTTGTGTCAAAAATCCTTGGTTCCTGTCTCAATGGCCTATCCTGTGTTGATTGAATGACTGTGGTTATAGGTCCCTTGTTCATCTGTCATTGTCTGCTGGGTTCCCTATGGATCCTCCCTGATATGACTGTGGTGGCTCCTCTCTTGCCAGGACCGAAGGAACCGCAGGGTTCATCTCCATGACGTGGGCCACATTCTCTCAAGCTTCCTTTCCTCCAGCTAACTCACCCCAGTTCCAACAGCCTCTTCCCATTTGCACAGTTTCCTTACCCATGTTCCTCCCATGAGCCTTTTCACTTCCTGTTTTTGATTTGATCATGTCGTGCCTAAACTATGGATAAAGTCCGACTAGCTAGAGAAAGCAAGATCCCCTCACACACAATCTGGGTCTGGTCAAGAAAGCTGCATTCCTTCTGTGAATATCTGGGCCACCAACACTGTTCTCTCCGCTGAGATCTGTGGTCAATGTGGACACTGGAAACGAGCCTGGGCCAAGAGATTCAACCGGAGAAACAGGTTTGGCTAGGCTCTCACTGACTCATCCTTTAACACCAGGCATGCTGGCTCCTGGAGCCTGTGACCCAGCCCCACGGGGCTGGATGTGATGTCCAGCGAGAATCAAGGCATCAGTAACTAACTATTCTCTGACCACTGCTGGGCGTGTGTGGCTTGGGTGGGGTTGGGGTGGACAAAGGCTGGGAACTAGACGTGTCAAGAAGCATACAGACTTACTGGGAGAGGGCTGGTCAGAGAAGGCTGTTTACAGAGAAGATGGAGACACTGCTGTTCCTAGAAGTACAGAGGCAATCTCAGTTGGTCAGAAGGGTACGGACAGAAAACCGGAATGAAAACAGTGCAGGGCTCAGAGCAGCTCAGGAGGACCTAGAAAAGGAAGACTTTGGCCAAGCAGAGACTCTGTAGGAATAGTCACAGAAAATGCTCTAGAGGAAGACTGGATTCCCACTGGGGTCCCATAGAGACTGGGCTCTCCTGTGGATGGAAGAACCACCAAGGGCCCCTGAACTGGAGAAGGAGACGACTACAGTGGTGGATAAGTAGTTTGGTACCTGGAGCTGGTGAACCTAGAGAAATGAATCCTGGACTCTGCCATCATCCCCAGGAGATCAGCGAGCCATGATGTCCAGGGAGGACAAAAAACCCCTCCAGGAAGTGGTCCAGGTGCTTCATGACAGGTCACGTGCCCATGACGCTGTGTTTGTTTGGGAGTAAAGATGAACACAGGTTCCTATCCAGTGCAAACACGAAGGGGCACCCATATCCAGGCTCATAGCCAGTCATTTTGCTTTCTGCCCTGGGTGGGTGGAAGCTCAGTATTCCCACCGTCAGCTTACTGTCATTAAAAAGGAAAAAAAAAACAGTAGAAAAGAGGCAGAAAACCTGAGTTCTAATCCTGGCTTAGCTTCTAACAGTGCCTCACACTCAATTAAAAGTTGAACGGGCAGAGTTATTGATGGATGAACAAGGTCTCTGGGAAGAAATGTAAGGCCAATGAGCCAAGGAAGCAAACACAGAGGCGTGACTCCAGAGAGAGTGAGTGCTTTGTGACTCACACCTCAAATAATCCAAGGAATGAGAAAGCTTCAGGCTAACCGAAGACTCCAGATTTCATAATTCATTAGAGAAGTTACTTTGCAAAAGTCCAAGGAATGAGAGTATCAGAGTATTAACACCTGGTATAAATGAATCTTTCAAAAAAAAATTGGTGGCAAAAATAGTAAGATAAGAAAGTCGCTAGAAAGGTGGTAAAATGTAAAGAGGAATCATTGTATATAAGTCCAAATATTTTATGGAGACACAATATATTTTTTAATCAAGAAGTTAAGGAAAGACTGAAGACTTTTTTTTTTTATAGAAGGAGGGAGATGCAATTGATGAGGTTATGTCCTAGAGGAGTCAGGAGGGAGGGAAAACCAAGGACACAGCTCATTGACCCTGACCATCCCTGACAAGTGGATCTCTGCATCCTGTACAGTGAATGAAAACACTAGAGGAAGGCTGGTCAAGGTGGCTTTGAAGTTTCCTTTCAGATAATCCCATGAGAACTCCGTCCACGAATCCTTACTGTGGCGTGTGGTTCACAGGCAGAGAATGCCAGATGATATTAAAGGGATCTCTAATGCAGTCTAATGCCCTCAGCAATGCTAACTAACCATCGCTCGGGTTTCATTAAAGAAAGTGGACCACTTGAGACAACTCTACTTGTGTCTTACTTAACGTGTCCTAGGAGGGACAGTGGCCTGGTAGGAGAACCTCAGATCGGGACACAAGTCTTCAGAGCTTTCTCTCCTTGTGATTCTTGGATGCTCTTGGGCACATCTCTTTTCTGCTGAAGATTTTTCTTTTTAAAAAGGAGCTTGAAATAGGTGGCTAGTTTATTTTTACGTGCTCTGATTCTTGATGCTCCACAGCTATCCTGAAGAAATTAGTTCACCTCTGCGCTTCCTGGGCAGTTCTGTGCTTGATGTGGTGACTCAGGTACAAGGGAGAAACAGGTCTCACAAGGAATTGTTCTTGCAGTTTTCATTTATGTCACTGGGAGTTCACAGTATTGTCATCAGCTCCAACAGGAAAACCCGCATGTTTGGCGAGGACATTCTGTCTGAACCATCCTGTCTGGGCTCTGGCATCAGTGTGACAGAATCTAGCTTGGCAAAAGGTTTATGTCTGGCGGTGTGCTGGTGACATCAATGAAACTTGGTGATGCCTTCGGGGAGTGAGTTCCTGACTGAATTAAAAGTTCTAGTTCATAACCTGCCCTGTGATTTGTTAACCAGACTCCACATAGGATTAATGGAGGATGGATATATCTTTGTCATGGAATCTATCATGACAAATTAGCCATTTACTAATTCATTCAAAACATGAAGCAACTTTTATGTACATTAAATGTATTGTATTGGATGTATGTATGGATGAATGAACAGATGGATAAATGGGTGATTGGACAAACAGATGGATGGATGATAGATTAATGAGTGGATGAATGGGCAGATGAATGGATGGACAGATGGATGAATGGACAGGTGGATGGATGTACAGATGGATGGATGGGCAGATGGATGGAAAGATGGGTGGATGGACAGACGGATGGATGGACAGATGGATAAATGCATAGATGGGTGGATGGATGGACAGATAGGTGAATGGGTAGATAGATGGATGATGGGTAGATAATGAAGAGATGGGTGGAAGGACAGATGGATGAATGGACAGATGGGTGAATGGACAGGTGGATGGATGGACAGATGGTTGGAAGGACCAATGGATGATAGATGAGGCAGAATATCAGGTGGGAGTTTGGCAATGATCACAAAGACTCAAGATCTATCCCACAACATGATTTAAACATATAAGCTAAACATATAAGCAAAGATCATTTTAGTATTAAGCAACAGAAACTAAATGGCCTATAAAAGGATAACAAGCTATACCTTGAATAACACAGCTGGAACATTTTGAAATCAAGAGTTTGAGGATCTCTCTTTATCATGCAGCTCTGCTTTCATGGTCTTAGTCTCCCCTACCCAACGGTCAGGCTTACCACCAAACGCCCCAGGTTTGCATTCTTCCAGCTTAGTGACCTCCAAGGGGGAAAAATGTCTTTCCCTCAGAACTTCTAGAAAAATCCTTCAAGAAGCTCCTCACTTTTCCAGCTTGGACCACGTGCTCATCCCTCAAAAAATTCTGTATCTAAGAGGATGCTAAGTTCTGATTGGCTATGCCTATCCTGGGCCCACCTGCAAAGTCTGGAAGTGACATCACCTTTGATACAGCCCATGCATGGATGTAGAGTGAGGGCGGAGTGACATCAGCAGAAGAGCTTGGAATAGATGCTGAGAAGGCACCCCCCCCCTCACGTCCCCTCCTTGGATGATTAAGTTAGTTATCTTGCTGTTGGCAACCTTGAAGTTCCCTCCTGGGTTTACTGCACAGTCCTCTTGAAATGCGAAGCTTTGATGGAGCCGGGGTTATGTTGTTCTCTTGGGCTTTACTCTGTACCCACCCAGCTCAACTCCTCATCCCTCTGAAAACCTTCCTTGTCAGCAGACCTTCAGACCCTCCGCTTTGACCTGTCCATGCTGCCTAACTTGGCAACAAGTCACCAACTGTCTGGAGCAGAAAATGCTCCCAGACTCTGGTCAGGCCAAACAAGAAGCATTTCAATGAAGAAGACTCTCTTCACACAGGGGTCTCCCCATCTAGTGACAGACATGCTTCTCCCATTGCTCTCTGCTTTCTTTCTGTGTGAGTCCAGTCTCCAAAACAAAACGACAGACAGGTAATTTCATCCTGGAACCATCAGTCAGGGCTGTGAGAACCTCTGCCACTGATACGGCTGCAAGTCCTCCCCAAATGTTCCAAAAGGGCCCAGCAGCCCTTCCTTCCTCCTTCCTCCCTCACACAACACTCCACCAAGGAGCCCTCAGCTACCCCTTCATTGGCTCCATTGCCCCCAGTGCAGCAGTGGCTTTTGCCTTTGGCTTCTGAAGTCTTTGGAGTTGTGGACGCTCTTGAATCCAGCCCAAGTCCAGGTTTAGGAAGAAAGGATCTTCTGACCTAAATCAGACTACATTGTAGGCCAGAAACTGGATGGTGTCTTCACTGTCTGCTCCTCTGGTTGACAGATACACCTGCTCATCAAGTGTGCTGTGCCGTGCAAACGTTCTGAGGCTAGGAGCTGGAAGACGAGACGTAAGGACTGAGCCACTCACCCATCCCCGAGGAGCTGTCTGTCACAGAGGAGAGGGAAAGACTAGGCCACCTGCCCATCTCTGAGAGGCAGAAGCTTCCTCTCTGCCTGTCCCCTTGGAACAAGGGGTGCTGGGCACTTAGTGTCAGTGGCCTAGGGGCCTCCTTGAGAGGAGGAAAGAGAAGGGATGACTCCCATTATAAGCGGCTCAAAATGGGCCATGTCACCTGTCCATCAGGTCCCAGAATGTGCACACAGCCTCACTTTCCCATGGCCACAGGCCACTTGCTGGACATCTCAGCCATGGCTTCAGCCATCTTTTTCAGGCAGCCAACGAGGGCTGTCCTGGGATTCTCCTGAGGTGTCCTGGCTCAGGACATTTGGGCAAGGACCCAGTCTGTACTATGGAGTCTTTGCTTCCCAATGATCTTTCAGGTCTGTCTGTTGGAGACCAACTCAAAACCCAACTGACGATTAAGTCTAATGGTTGACCAGAGCCAGAGCAGAGAACCCTCTCCGGGGAACGTACAGGAAGCAGCTGAGGTATTAAAAAGGAGAAGCCTTTCCCAATCCAGCCGTTTGTCATAGAAAGTGCTGTGAGGTGGCTGGAAGGGTGTGTGTTTCCCTGCCATATACCTGCTCTTGTCTCCTCTGAACTGGAGGTGAAATCACGACCAGGGTCTCAACCCTTCTCTCTCTTCCTCATCTCTTGTTTCAGACATTAAAATCAGTCTCTGCCTTTCATATCCACACAGGGAGGGGTGGGGCTCAACTAATGAATGTTTGAGAAGTCCTTTGAGATCATGGATGAAAGGCACCTGGTAAAATACAATTAAAAATAATGGGGATAATTATGAACCAGGCTTGTCCCATAGGGTAATTAAAGAGTTTTCCTCTGGCAGACCCGGATTCACAGAAATGCATGGTTCAGGAAGTCCAACTGATGTGAGGTTTCCAGACCACTGTTAGGCTGGCTTCCTCCATTCAAGGATGGTATCCCCAGGTCTCCTCTGAAACCTGAGGAGCATCACGGCAGACCATAGCTGGACAGGCATCAGAGATGTTCTACCCAACTTCCATGGATGGTGGACAAGGCCCAGGGAGGCGATGTGACTGGCATAAAGCCGCACAATGTTGGCATTGCTGCAGCTCTGGAGGCTGGTTGCTTGGCCATCACAATTCAGTGGGGTGTCACCTCCCCCATAAGTGATGTATCCAAAGTCTGCACTCTGGTGACATTCTGTGGCACAGAAATCCCAGCTCTGACCTGTCGAAAGACGCTAGATGGCAATAAGCCTCAGGTGCCTTTGGAAATAACAATTTCTTCCTCACTGGGCTGCTGGGAGGAGCCCATGAGTGACACGCAGGGAAGTGCGTGTGAGACTTCAATTTCACCCCATCATCGCCACAACTCCTGTGGTGGTTAATCTGGTTGTCAACTTGACCATATTTAGAGTCGGAAACAAATCTCTTGGCATGTCTGATAGGGATTTTCTAGATTAGATGAATTGAGATGGGAAAGCCCACCCTAACTGAAGGAGGTGCTATTCCATGGGCTGGGGGTCCTTCGCTGCATAAAAAGGAGAAAGCTAGCTGAGCGCCGGCATTCATCTCTCTCTCCTTCCTCACTGTGGATGTGATGATGTGACCCAGGCTTCCTGCACCTGCCACACTGCCCTGGTCATGACAGACTTCCTCTCAAAACTGTAAGCCAAAAAGAAACTCTTTACTTCTGGTCATAATGGACTTCCTCTCAAAACTGTAAGCCGAAAATAAATTCTTTAGTTCGGTAAGCTGCTTCTGGTCTGGTATTTTGTCCCAGCAATTATACAGAATCTGATACACCTCCAGACTCTACCCGTCATGTGAGATGCCTTCCAGGGTCAGAGGAGGTGATAGGAGAAGCACCTTGTCCGCTGCAGCTCAGCACCAGTGTAAATTGTTACTCTTGCTTTGGCATTCATGGTTGAGGAGATTTCCAGCATGAGAAAGTGGTGGATGCAAGTCACAGGCTGGTGGACTTTAGGGAAACCAGTTCAGCTCACTTGGCAGAATAGGGACCAATCATGCCATTTCCCTTCCATGTACAGGTCAGGGCATATGTGTCTCTGAGCTCAGATTGCTTGATTCAAGCGTGGAACTTTAGGGGAGCAGCCCTTTGAATTTCAGTTGTAAATCCTAATGTGTTCCAGTCATTTCAGGTGAGAGGCTGACATGGTCTTTTCTGTGTGGGAAAGAGACTGGACCCCTGAGAAGGGCCACTGGCTGAAGCTGACCAGAGAGTATCAAACACTCCCTGAAAATTTCCTCACCTGCTCAGACTTTTCCAAATACCTCCTAGAAACCAGAAGAGTAGGGACCTGTACTCCTGAACCACCCTGCTCAGATGGGATGATTGAGTCATCCTTAGGGACGTGTGCAGGGCTGACCCAGGGAATGTCAGTGAGAAGACTCTCAGGGCCATAGGTAACTCAGAGGTCACTCTGCTAATGCCGCAGGTAGGGATTTCTTTTGGCTTTCTGAAGAATGGTACCACATCTAACACCCTCTGTGATGAACTCACTCCCTCACATCATCAGACACTACAAGTTATTCCTTTATCTCCAGCCACCCTATGCTCAAGGTTCTGTCCTCTGGAGCCAGATGGACACATATGCCCATCCTTGGCACCACCAGTAATGTCTCAACCCTCAGAGAACCTTGCCTAAGACTCAATACCCTATATTAAAGGGATAAGCGATAGGAGTGTATAGCTTTTAGCATCAGAAAGGCTTAAACAACCCATGCTCTGTGTGACTAGGAAATTTATTTAACCTCTTTGAACTTTAGTATACCTATTGTTGCAGAAATACCCAGTGACAAAAGACAGAGCTGCTTTGGCAAGAGGAGAGTGAAGTTTTATTCTAAACCCGGGCCTGGGGGCTCCAAGCTCAGGCAAAGGTCTTGGGCCCCGCACCCCAGTTGACAAGGGGTTTTATAGTCAGTACGGAGTAGGTATGTGACATTACACATGCCAGTTACCATCACCTAGCAGTTTACACATTTACAACAGGTTTCAGATATTCTCCCCAGGTATCCTCCGGCCTTGTCTCTTCCTTATCTCACAGGACTTCGGAGCCCTGACAGTTTTCCACTTCATGCAATGAGATTGGCCACCTGGCGGACAAACATCAGTAGGATGTTAACAGTGAATGAAGGGGAGGGGGGCAGTGAGCTCACACTCATTTTGCTACAATACTATCATTGAAACAAATAATATTCAAAAGACTCTGCATTTTAATCTATACCTCACAGAAAGTATTCACCTATCACAGGCACAAAAATTTTTTCAGCAGTTTTTATATGGTGTTGCAGTCGGCTTCTCATCGCTGCAGAAAGAACCTGACCAAAAGCAGCTTGTAGAGGAAAGGGTTTATTTTGGCTTATAGACTTGAGGGGACGCTCCATGATGGTAGGGGAAAATGTGGCATGAGCAGAGGGTGGACATCACCTCCTGGTCAATATCAGGTGGACAACAACAACAGGAGAATGTGCCAGACACTGGCAAGGGAAGCTGGCTTATGACACCCATAAACCTGCCCCCAACAACACACTCCCTCTAGGAGGCTCCAAATCCCTAGCACTTAGAACACATAAGTTTATGGGGGGGGAGGTGTGGACACCTGAATCAAACACCACATATGATAAGAGTCATTCATTTGAAAAAGTCCTCTGAGTGCTTGCGTGTGTGTGTGTGTGTGTGTGTGTGTGTGTGTGTGTGTGTGTGTGTGTGTGTGTTTTGCCAAGTGCTCTTCTGGGTCCTGTGCATAAGAAGCAGGACAGAGGAATGGATAAGGAATTGTTGTATTAGTTACATTTTGAAAAATTACAGTGACAAGATATCTGATGAGAAGCAACTGAAGGAAGGGTCTGTTTCGGCTCTTGTTTCAGGGGTCCAGTCCAACATGCAGAGAAGTCATGGTGACAGGAGAGTGTCATGCCTTGTTACTTCGCTTCCTCAGTCAGGAAGCAGAGCACCATGGATGCCGGGGCTCAGCTTTCTTTCTGTGTTTTATTCAGTCTGGGACCTCAGCCCCTGAAACAAGTTAGGGTGTATTCTCCCTCCTTAATCAACCTAAGTCTAGAAACTCCTTAGTGCACATGCCCAGAGATTTGTCACCTAGGGGATTCTAGATCGTGTCAGTTGACAATATTTAATGGGCTTTGTGTCATGTGACTTCTCCCACTGACTGTGCCTTGTCAGCCTCCTGCATCACCTTCTGAGCATGAGATGAAGCGGCAGGAGCAGCTGCCCAGTGCCTAGAACTTGGTGGAAATGGAGGGTTGACATGCCCCACTGATCCCCAAACCCAGGTAGGGTAGTGAGCTCCTTAGAGAGCCTTCAAAGTAAAATTGGACTGTGGTGGTTAGGTTTTGTTGTCAACTTGATTTTTTAAATTATCTTGGGTTGGTCTCTGAGGATGTTCACAGGAAGGCTGCCCTCTTAGTAGGGGGCAGGATGCAAAGAAGCTAAGGGAAGCTGGTTATTAGCATCCTGTGTGGGCAGTGCAGGAAGGAAATTCCAGAGACTCAGGAAGCCAACAAGTCTGGGGAAGGGGTTGCAAGACCCTGCCTTAAGACTATATAAAGGGGCAGAAAATCTCTCTCTCTTCCTCTGCCTGTTTTGCTTTTGTGTGATGCTGGTGATGGGTTTCTGTTTCTGCTTAGACCTGTGAAAGGAGGCCAGCCTCTTTCACTGTTATGGAGCTTCTGTGGATCTGTAACTTCAATAAATCCTTCCCTCCTACAACTGTGCTTGGTTTGGAGATTCATCCCAGCAGTGTGTGGCTGACTACAACAAGGACTCAGAAGGAGAAGCACCCTGAGAGACGATCAAGGAAAAATGAAATAAATGTAAGGATCTAGGGGTTGGGGAGATATCTAAGTGTGTAAGAGCAATTGCTATGCAATCATGAGGGTTAAGAGGGCCTGAATTAGACCCCAAGCACCCAGGTAAAAAGCAGGGCATGGCCACACATATCTGCAACCCCAGTCCTGTGTGTGGTGGTGGTGGGGAGACGAGATAATCACCAGAGCTGTCTGGCCAATCAGGCTGAGAACAGCAGCTCCTGCCTCAGTGAGAGACTGCGTCTCAAGGAAATAACGTGAGAAGGATGAGCCACAGGAGAGGATGCCTGATGTCCTCATCTGGCCTTTCACACGTGTGCTCAGGAAGCACGCATCTGCACACACACAGACACACACAGACACAGACACACACACAGACACACAGACACACACACACACACACACACACACAGAGACACACACACAGAGTCTATTATGTCTTGATTTGTCCTAGCTGGGAACATTCTCCTTGAGGTTTCAGAGCTATTGGCTGAGCATCCTTAGAAGGATTATGGAGTGACACTGATTTCAACACGGCCTCAGAACTCACCAGGGGATCGATTGGAAAAAAAAGGAGCGCACCCTGCTCAGTTACCAGTATGTCTTGTTGCCTGGCAGAAACAATTCCCGTCCTCTGTGTGGGTCTCACCTTCGAGCCAGCCGTGCAAATCTGGAAGTCTAGGCGCTTCCCGTGAACATCGCAACACCCACAAGGAGACATTCCACCACGAGCCAGTGTCTGGACAGCAGGTCCTGATGTCATCATAAATATGGACCATGAAGCAAGGCTGTTTACTACGTTTAAAGAAATCAAAGGATACAGTTGGGGAAGAGTCAGAGGTTATAAAATGACCAGGCAGACTGCGAAAATACTCAGAGTACCTCGTAATGATGAATAATTTTCTTCAGCTTCCTATTAAAGCCCACGTACTTTCCAACAGAAAAATCCAAAAAAATGACTTCCCTATTCATTAACCAACCTGTCCAGGCCCGCTTTGTGCCTCCAGCAGGAAACAGTCATGGATATTCTCCCAGAGTGACCCCTCCACCTCCCCTTCCTCTCTTATGTGCTGCTCCTAGCTCTGAATTTCCCTGGCTGCTTCCCCCCTCTCATCTTTATTTAGGGGCTGCATTCAGGCACCCAGGCTCTCTCTCAACTGCACATTTCATGGAGAAGCCTCCGGTGGGAGGGTGAGAGGTCACCCTCATCAGACACACTCATCAGGTTCTACCTCTGCCCACTGTGGTCTTCACACCGATGGTCACACCTCTCAGCCCTGGGGCAACACAGCTCGTAGAGGAGACAGGATGGCGCCAAACTCATGGCCATTTAGATTGAAATTGACAAGAGCTTGGACTCAAAAGGGACTCACACCCATGTCTTCTGAGGTGGCCCCTTTTTACACTATTCCACGAAAGTCTGTTCCTTTATCTGAAACCCTGACGAGTCTTTGCCAAGCTGAATTGAAACTTTCTTTAGTCTCGACGAGTTGGCTGGAAAATCTTTGGGATCATTGCCAAGTGTGGTGTCATGATCAAGGAGAGGTTAATGTGTGTTCCCTAAGTCTGGAGATCACTGGTTAAAGTGGAGACAAAAGTATGGGGGTGGGGGTGGGGGACCCCGAGCAAAAGTCAGCACAAACACAGCAGGGAAAAGAGGTACTGGGGAGGCAAAGGGTCCCTACAACTCCCACTTTCTTCCTGTCGGTCTTAGAATCAATATATTGATGGCCAGGAGGTGATGTCCACCTTCTGCTCAAGCCACATTTCCCCCTGCCATCATGGAGCTTCCCCTCGAGTCTGTAAGCCAAAATAAATCGAGTATGTTGTATGCAAATCCAGTTAGATATGCTTACATATCTGTTTGACAACTGGGAAGGAAACTTATTGGTGCCCTCTTGTGGGGATGTGTAACGCTGCAGGGCCATAGAGCCCCAATCTGGCCCTTCAAAGCCGTTCAAGGATCCCAGGCAGATTAAGAACCAGGCCACCTTCAGATAATGAAATAAGACCATAAAGTAGGATAGTGGACCGAGTGTCCCGGTGGAGAGGATCTGGGTCAGGTGGAGGCTGTGTGTTCACAGAAGCCCAGCTGGGGCAGAGCGGCATTAGCTGTGCAAAGGCCCTGAAGCAGGAATGTGCTCAGGGTGTCTGAGCCCAGGGAAGTCCAGGAGGACCAGGGCAGAGGCGATGAAGTTAAGTGAGGAGTTTCTCTAGTAACACCCTCACTGCACCGGTGGGACGTCAAACCCATTTTATTTATTGATTGATTTTTATATCCTTATAATGATTAAATTTATATATTGTATAAGCAAATCTTGTGAATCCCTCCTTTCTGTCCCCTACCCACTGGGTACTTCTTCAGTGCACATTCTGGATCTGTCCATAGAATAGGGGGTATGAACTGCACCAGAGGAAGCCAGGTTTTCTTTCTTTTTTTCCTTCCCCCTTGTGTATTGTTGCTGAGGGGGGCCATGTCTCTGGATATTCTCCCCCACCATGGCTCTTACATTCTTTCCGCCCCCTCTTCCGCTCAGTTCCCAGAGTCATAGTGTATGAGTTTTGAGTCCGCTTTGTGGTTGAGATCTTAAGTATCTCTGGATCTTTGCTCAGGCCCATTTTATAGATGCATACACTTGGGTCTCACCCTGTGCCTTCTCCACACACCCCCATTCTTTCCATAAACACACAGTAGGCTCAAAGGCTACCCCACCCCTCGTCTCCAGAGCCATAGTTATCACCGTCTCCTGCAGAAGATGTCTAGTGAGTCTCCTAGTCTCTGACAGTGTCCTCTCCTCTGCAGAAAGTGATGTGTTCATGGACTACATTGTGTCTCATCCTTCCTTTAAACACTTTTACACCTTTGCACTTCTCCTTCCTCCCTCTGTTCCAGCCACAGTGGAAACTAACCTTTATCTTTGCACTGTGCCTCCTTCCCTGCGCCAGGACACTCTTCTCTGGTTCTGCGTCCCCCAAGGGATGGGTTTGCACCCAGGGAATCCTTCCCTGTGTGGAGTCTCTCAACAGCCCTGCAGCGACTTTGATCACATTGCTCTCCTTCATGGCGGCGTGTTTCTCACTTATTTGTTGCTTCCTTGCTTCATGTCTGTCCCCCATCTTGGACATTAACAGCCAGGAGAGGCGAGACACTACCTCTCACTCCACACTGATCCCTAATGTCTGGGTTGCTCTTGGCATTTGTGTGGTAGTTTCATGAATGCACACACCACTGTGCATTCTGGGAATTATCTTGCCCCATAGATCTCAACTTTTGCTTTTAACCCAGGACCTCTTTCTCAAGGGATTTTTTAATTCAAATTTAAGCACCCCATAAGACACAGCAGATGGACCCCCGGCCTGCAGGTTCTAGCTCCATATCACCAAGAGCCAAGCAGGCCAAGGAAGCCCAAGGCTTCTGACAGACTCCCCCCTCGGGAAGCAGAGTTTTTCCCAGGGCGCCTCGGTTCATCCTGCTCTGAGCCAGAGTGGGGATGGTGCCTTAAATTGCCGAGAGCATTTCGGGAGGTGCTTAGAGTAAGGATCACTAAGAGAAAGGTCCCACCAGGAACTATGTTGAGGAACCAGATGACTCACTCCTGGGTGTGGGAGTCCCAGCAGTTCTAGGCTCAGTGACTGCCACTCCCTGCCACCCTTTCTCTTCCCCAGAAAGCCAAGCAGCTCAGCCTGTTGGGCATAGGAGGAACGTGAATGGGCAGGAGCCTGGCATCCAAGTGTCCTGAGAAGGTTCTTAGTGGTGATGACATTTATCACACCTGACTTCACAGACCCCCTAGCACACACTTGTTCTCACGCTGGTCAGTGCCAGGGAGCGTGGCGGAGGGCGAGGGTACCCGATGGGAAGATCTCTTGCATTTCAGGGCCAGGCATCCATCAGCTGTGACGTTTGGGGCAAGATGCTTGATTTCTTTGTGCCTTGGTCTCCCTAACTGGAAAGGGGGCTGAGAAAGTTTGTGTGATTGGAGTGGATCAAATGAGGAAATAAACACGGAGCTTCCCACAGTGCCTAGCACAAAGACAGAGCAATTAAAGCCAGCAACCTCGTGGTGCTCACACTAATAGAAATCATTACGATGACTCTCTATCTAAGGCGAGTGCCAGAGGAGGGACTCGGAGATTCCTAGCTCAGGGTTTGCTGTGTTAGATTCCAGCTTGCTGTGGACCAGTGTCCACAGGGTGGGGGTGGGGCAGGAAGGCAGGAGCAATGACCTGGATGGTGTATACTCTCCCAATCTCCCAACTCCTCAGGGAGAAGATACTCTTGCTCTCTCCTTCTTAGAGAGGAGGAAGCCCAGGCTTAGGAGTTCATGTGAGTGGCTGATGCAGGGCTCTAACCAGGCACGAGTGAGCCTGGGGTCACAGCCACCCTGTTAGGCTGGAGAGGCCAGAAAGGAGAGGTTATGCTCCCCCATTTTCCTCCAGTGCACCCAAGAGGAAGAGAGGGTCAGCAGGGTGCCTTCCAATTCCAGATACCTGCCTCTGAATGCATAGGTAATCGCATCTCTGTTCTGGAGGGGGGGGTGTTCGATGCTGCTCACCTGGTGTCCAGTGGTACCCCAACTTTGGGTGAAGTAGTGGGGAGGGGCTCTGTTGGGAACAGCCTTGAGCAAGAATCACGAGCTGGGCATGGTGGCACACGCCTTTAATCCCAGCACTCGGGAGGCAGAGGTAGGAAGATCACTGTGAGTTCGAGGCCACCCTGAGACTACATAGTGAATTCCAGGTCAGCCTGAGCTATAGTGAGACCCTACCTCGAAACCCCCCACCCAAAAAAGAATCAGGAGCTGGACACAGGTATGGTTCACAGTAACATTTCCAGCCCCCCAAGCCAAGCATCAGAACTATGGTGGTCTGGTACCAGCATGGCCTGACCTTGGGAGTGTCCAGCCTGGAGGAGGAGGGGACACTGAGCCTGGCTGTCATCTGGAGTACAGGGACTGAGCAGGTGTGCAGGCAGGGAAAGTGTGGCAGGTAGCACGGAGCCTGCCAGGGGCCCGAAATGCAAAGAGGATTGGGGAGGGTCACAGAGGACACAGCCTGCTGGACAGGGATGGGAGCCAGGCACAGGAAGCACTTCAGAAGGATGTGAGAAGATGGATGGATCATACAGAGATCCTTGTGATTTAGACTCACTCTATTCCAATAGGCCCCGGCACTCTGTTCTCCCCATGCAGAACCCCCATAGCCAGCTCTCTGGAAGCTGGGTGAGCTTGTCTGATCAACTCTAGTTTTCTGAACTTTGGGTGGTTACACACAAAGCTGGCTTGACAGAGAGGCTTCTCAGCCTCCTCTGTTCAGTAAGACCTCAAGTACATGAAACCCAGGGAATTAGCACTTTTACTCAGAGCTGTGCTGAAAGCGGAGCCCAGCTCTGTGCCTGAACCTTGGTCCTCCTGCTCTGATGCTCAGCCCTGTGCCCTAGGGTTCAGACACACCCTGCCTCACCTTGGAAGCTATCACCACCACCTCTCCCTGCTTTGCCCTGGGGCATCTACCACCTCAGCCTCTCCCTGCCCCACCTGACCAAACACTAGCACAGGGCAGCTGGTGAGAACCGGGCTGGCAGGCCTCACTGGGTGGAGACAGGTCTGACAGTACCTGGGTAGAAGGTGACACGAGGGTCACCGGGGATCTCTGAAATTCAGAGACGTGGAGACGAGAGCTGTCAAATAAGATCTCTAGAGCAGCAAGCCTCCATCTTTTGGTCGCTGTGGTAGTTTGTCCATCAATAGATTCAAGAGTTTATTAAAGCTTGTAATCTTTCTCCAGCCTCCTGGCTAGAAGAGGTGTCACCTTGGCCTGGCCTTCTAGGCCTTCTAGGCTCCAGCCCTGATCTGGAATTCCAGCCATAGGCATGCAAAGAGTAGGCTGAGCTCAGCAGAGCTCTCTCTCTCTCTCTCTCTCTCTCTCTCTCTCTCTCTCCCTCTGTGTGTGTGTGTGTGTGTGTGTGTGTGTGTGTGTGTGTGTGTGTGTGTGTGTGTGATATTGGTGATGGGTTTCTCTCTCTGCCTGAACCTGTGAAAGGGGAACAGCCTCTTTCACCATTATGGAATTTCCCCTGGATCTGTAACTTCAATAAATCCCTTCTTCCATAACTGTGTCTGGTTTGGTGGTTCATCCCAGAGGCAAATGGCTGACTTCCACGGTCTCCATGAGAGCTGAGGGAATGACAGCAGCCACGATTCTTTCCAACTTAATAGTTTTCAGTCCCAGCATGTTTATAAGAGGTGTCTCGGTCCTCAGAGACATGGGAGAAGAGTGGAACATTCAGACATGGGCAGGCAGGCTGCCACAGGCTTATTCTGCTTCACTTAAAGGCTAAGGGTGGCAGCTATGTCGAGTGCTTTAGCTGGCCTACGAGATCTGGACAACAAAACCAGGCTCCAGAGGCCTTGCTGGCATTTGAGGAAAGGATGAGATAAAGAAAGGACGTGGGCAGTGTGTTCTTGGTGTCATGTGGCTGTGGGCATGCTAAGGGCTCCCTGGGCTCCTTGAAGCACCGCTGAGTTAGTGAGAGGAAGTAGCTGGACAGTTGGAAGGTTAGGTTAGTAAACCTAACTTGGTAGATCCAGGATTCAAGACCAGAATCCAGAGGCTGACTTAGTTGGCGTTAGTGTACACTCTCAGGCTGGTGTGCTCCCTGTCACCGAGAAGGCCCAGGCTACAGAGCCAGCCCATGCCCTTCCCTGCTCTCTGCTAAACCGAAGTCAGAAAGGCGGGCAGCTGGGGAGACCTCTTCCCAGATGCTCTGAGCATTTTTCTCATTTTGATGGTCTGTCTCCTTTTCCTCCCTCATCTTCTTTTTTCTTTTCTTTTCTTTCCCCTCTCCATTTCCCTCATTCACATTTTTACTTTTCCCAGTTGACACGGACCTTGCTGGACAGTCAAGTGTCATGATCTTTGCAAAAATCACTGCTGCCACCTAGCGACAAAACATGCTAATGTTCGGTTTCTTTTCTATCAGTCTGATGCAAATGAGAACCAGAAGCCAACATATTAGAAGATTGCGCTTTGCTTTTCCCAGATTCATGAGCCCTCAAAAAAAAAAAAAAATCCAAGCAGGGGAGATGGCTCAGTGATTAAAGGCACTTTCTTGCAAAAAGTGCAGGTTTGGGTTCAATTCCCCAGCACCCATATAAAGCCGGATGCAAAGTGGTGCATCTATGATCTGGTGCCTAAGACAATGGGAGGCAGAGCCAGGAGAACCTGAGGTTCACGGCCAGTCCGACAGTTAGCAGTCTGGTGATTTGTTTGCAGGGCAAGAAACTATATCTCAAAGAAGGTGGAGCACAGACACCTCAAAGTTATCTCTCTCTCTCTCTCTCTCTCTCTCTCTCTCTCTCTCACACACACACACACACATTTTAAAAACTCCTCACTCAAATAAGCCAGGCACAGAGACACAAACACCGCATGCACGATCTTCCTCCTATGTGGAAGCTAAAAAAGTGAGTATTGCATCAATTGACAGACAATGGAAGCTGCAGAGGCTGGGGGAGTAGCAGGGAGGAGGGATGAGAAGTGTTGGCCAATGGGTGTTAAGTTACTATTAGATCAGAGAAGTGAGTCCAGGTATGCTAACCCACAGTAGGTTGAGTATAAATAATGCTAATGTATGTTGTATCCCAAAAGTATAGAAGGAAAGTTTTAATCACAAAGGAACGGTAGAAGGAGGTGGGGTGATGGCTCAGTTAGTAAAATGTTTGCTGTGCAAGTGTGAGTTTCTGAGTTAAGAAAGACCCAAGTGGAAATGCCAGGCACAGTGGCATGCACCTAGAATTCCAGTCCTTGGCAGGTGGGGACAGGGAACCCCTGGGGTTCACTGGCCAGCTTTTCCAGCCAAATCATGAGCTCCTGGTTCAGAGAGAGACCCTGTCTTAAAGAACAAGGTGAAGAATGGCTGAGGAAAAACAGTCCATATTGACCTCAAGCCTTCACATGCGAACACACACACACACTTACACACGCACTTGCACACACACATACATATATGCACACACACACAACAAACTCACCACATATGAGCACACATTGAACACTACCCCTCTCAAAGAAATGGTAAAGCCAGCAGGCTTTGCAAGCAAATGCCTTTAGCTGCTCAACCATCTCCCCAGCCCCTCACTGATTTTAATTGCAAATATTTCTAATGTGTTCTTTTTCTTTGGGGGTAGAGCTAGAGGAATATTTCCATCTTTCCCTAAACAACTTCATCACACCGTTTATCACACACTAATGTAGTCTTTCCCCTTCACACTCATATGTCAAATTGCCAAGGAGAACTCTGGTACTGTCAGAGTTTGGTGTTATTATGAATGATAAGTACTTTGCCTAGTGTTCAGTTCAAGGAGCAAGAGGCATAGGCCTGTGGGTATTCAAGGAATGAATAAGTTAGGCCAAATAATACTCTGGACTCTTACTGTGAGATGGAAATGATGGATTGAGGGACAGGGAAGAATTCTCCAATTTGGATCTTGACTGTCTTTCAAAAGCCCATGAGCCTTCATCTTTGGAGGAAGTGCTACTGAGAGATGGTGGGTCTGTTAAGAGATAGGGTCCATGTGAGGCCTTTAGATTCCTGGCAGCTGCTCCTGAAGGGCACTAGAGGTCTGTGGTCTTTCTGCCCATGTGGTGTCTCCCTTCAGCTGTGTGCTCTGCCTTGCCATGATCCCAAGGCAATTAGGCCCCCTGATCATGGTCTGGAACCTCTGGCGTGAGACTAGGCTGGCAGAGAGAAGGAGACTGAGAGGGACACGGTGCTGACCATCATGGTGAATGGCTCTGCACGAACTGGGTAGGCTCCAACAGTGAGCAAGTAACCTGCATCAACACGCCTGGCCTCTGGGAATTGGGGAAGTGGAGGAGAAGGGAGCCAGTTTCCCTTCCCTCACCCCAGGATGCACTTAGGAGGGGATCCAGGAATCTGCCCCACATCAGGTCGCCTGGAATGAGGTCTGGCTGAAGGGAAGAGGCTCCTTGACAAGAAGGACCAAGAAAACGTTGAGGAACCAGACCTATCATTAGCATAAGGGGCAGGAAGAGGGAAATGGGCCTCTCTATAAGACCCCCATCCAGAGTCTGTTCAGACAGATTTTCAACTCTGGGACCCCTCCCATCCCGAGTGGAGCTTTTGCTCTTAACAAACCTTTGTTTATTTTCTGAGATGCAGGGAAAACAGATGCAGAGAAAAACGTTTGTTTTCTCTGCATCTCAGAACTTCTGTCTGTCCTTTGGGAACCCAATTCTTTAATGGCTAAATGGTACCAGAGGGCCCCTGCGTCATTTTGGGTGCTGGGTCTTGAGATCTGAATATGGGAAGATCATCTCAAGGTCAGCATAGGTCCCTGAAATTGCCGAGGAGAACTCTAGAATGACGGTGAGCATCCAGCATCTCAAGAAAGCTCATGGGGCAAGGGGAAGCCCAGACACTAATCAGCACTGCTGATCCCTCTGTCTTCTTTTGGAACTAGGGAGAGTAGCGGACCTAACCTAAGGGATATGGAGACTCTGATCTCATCATTTCCGAGATATCTCCAAACTCGCCACTTGACTGCATGCTTAGTTTTTGGGTGATGCTTGAGAAGTGGCCCTCTCAGGTCGTCTCAATTGTCAAAGGAACTCTAACTCAAAGTTTCCTGGTCAAGCAGTGGCCTTGGGACAGGTGTGTGAACAGCATTCCTTTCCACCTGTGTCGAGCTCCCTCTTTCCCATGTCAGCCAGCAGCTGCTTTTTACTGTAGGACATTCTTTCTGGGTTATCTTCTTTCTGCTAATGAAAACTACCTGGTTCTTTCCCTTCATCATCTCCCCAGTCCTCCTCCTCATAGCATTAACGTTTGGTCACTGACTCCTAAGGTGCTCCATAAACTCCATCATAAAGCACCTGGATGTCTTCAAGCTGCAGATGGTGGTCCAAACGGAACCAGTCATGTAATCCCATCTGGACTTTATTGGAGCCCCTTGGATCCCCCCACAAACACTGACCCCTGAAAGGCCCTCTCTCTCTGGCACCTCTTCAGTCTGCCCTCAGTTTGAAGAAGCTAAAGCAGTCATCTCCATTAGCCCTCAGACAGAAGTCTGACCTTTCCTGAGAGAGGAAAAAAAATAAGAGGGCCGAGGTACCTATGGTCTCTGGAATCCTCTCCAATCCTCAGAGCTCAGCACAAGGCAGGCAGAGATTGTACCTGGCCCTGACCCAAAGTTCCATGTGGCCTGTACCAGGAGCTTGGCATCCTGCTGGGAGGGGCCACAGGCCACAGCTGTGGTCAGGGCATGGGTTCCAAGGTGCATGCCCCAGGTGAGAGCCCAGGCCAAGACCACAGATCTACAGCACCCTCACTGCAGCCGCAGGCCAGGGCCCCAAGGGAATGACACTATGAAAACGAGGCTGGCTCTGGCATCTGCACTGCGTTTGGGAATTGGGGAAGTGGAGGAGGATCATTCAGATCCCAAACTCCCCTGAGGAGAGAGCAGGCTTCCCTTCCCCCAGGATGCACCTGGAAGGGGATCAAGGAAGCTGCCCTACATCAGGCTGACTCACATCAGGAACATGCACTCACTCCTCTGTTCAAAGGGAAGAAGCTCCTTGATGAGAGGGACCAATAAGAAGATGAGGAACCAGATCCATCATTAGCATAAGGGGAGGGAAGAGGGAAATGGACAACCTATAAGAACCAGAGCCTCTAAGAGTCTCAGCGGAAAGTCACCCAGCATAGGTGACCCTCAAGGCAGCTGCGTCCTTGGAGCTCACTGCAGGGCTTGCACACAGAGTCCCCTTCGCATCAGTATATACAAACATACATATATATTATAATAAACCTTGGGGAAGGAGGGGGTTGGGATTTCAGCTATCCCAGTCTTGTTTGTCTCCTGAAATTCAATCTGGGAAGGAATGCTTCCACTGTGAGAAAATTGCTTCATAACTTGTTTCCTTTCAGACCGATGCTTCCTCAACATGCAAGCAAGGAGACAGAGTCACAGAGATGTCTCCTCCCAGGATGCAGATGAGAGCAGAAGACACACACAAAGTGTACATTTGTGCAATAGTGGTGGTAAACCTAGCTGGGTGTCAGGGTGTTGTTAAACCTAGGTGGGTGTCATGGTGTTAAACCTAGGTGGGTGTCATGGTTTGATCCAGGTGTCCCCCGCAAATGAGTTCTGAATCCTTGCTGGCCAGCTGATGGCTGTTTTGGAATTGGAACCTTGTTGGAGCTGTGTTTCTGGGGACGGGCTTATGGGGTTATAAACCAGCTTCCCCTTGCAAGTGTTTGGCACACCTTCCTGCCGCTGTTTGCAGTGCTGTGGCGGAGGTGATGTCCACCCTCTGCTCATGCCGTTGTTTTCCCTGTCATCCTGGAGCTTTCCTTCAAGTCTGTAAGCCAAAATAAACCCATTCCTCCACAAGCAGCTTTTGGTTGGGTTCTTTTAAGCAGCAACAAGAAAGCTGACTACAACAGTGGGTAATCAATGACTTTCTGATTGGCCAAGAGATCTGCTCAGTGGCGAGGAACCCTTAGCTGGAACTTGGATCCAAGGCAAACTCTTATGGAGACCAAGAACTTGGACTTCAAAGGGAAGCCCCCACTAACCATGGGTCTACAGTGAGGCTACAACCATTAGAATCTCTTCAAATTAACATCGCGTCTCATTTAACCTATATTGATCTCACTCTTCGTTGGAGATTCTGTTTGTGTTTTTCACAAGGCAGAGAGAACTGTGGACCACCCAATTCCATCAACAAGATCTGGGATGATGGCTGACACCCAGGCAGGAGATGAACCACCCCTAACTCATCCTCTAGGGCCCAATGAGACCTTTGAGAAGTGGCCAGATGAGCAAGAGAGCCGCTTCCACAGCAAGTCAGAAACCTATGAAAGGGTAATGGAGACAGACACCAAGGAGACCCAAAACAGTCCACAGCAGAAATCCGGAGACTTTTAAGATCTTAACAGTAAAACAGACTTAAAACTCACCCACCATCACTCAGGGAACTTTGTGGAAGAGCGGGCAGAAAGACTGTAAGAGCCATGGTGGGGGAAAATATCCAGAGACATTCCCACCTTAATATCAACACACAAAGAAAAAAAAAACTGGCTACTGCTTATACAATTCATAAACCCCTATCTCATGGGCTGGTTCATCAGTCCCATTGAGGAGGATCCCCAGTGGGTTGGGGACAGAAAGGAGGGAAATGGGGGTACCATCACAAGACTTGCTCATACCATGTAATTATTAAACAATAAATA
Source organism: Zapus hudsonius (assembly GCA_004024765.1). NCBI lineage: Eukaryota > Metazoa > Chordata > Mammalia > Rodentia > Dipodidae > Zapus > Zapus hudsonius. The sequence goes on along the minus strand of PVHP010028910.1, from coordinate 831 downwards.
AGTTAAAAATATTTACTTAAAAAATCCATTTTTTTTCCTGCAGCCTCCTACAGTGTTTCCTGGGACTCAGTGTGGTTGTATCAACTCACCTGTCAGGTTTGCTTCTGTACAAGCTTAACCTGGTTAGGAACTGAATATTGGGGAGAGTATGAGGCCGTTGACTGTTCTTGGGTGAGGTTGCTAAGAATGATCTTCTTCAAGACCATCCACTTTTCTTTAAATTTTATTAGGTCATTTTTCCGTTCTGCTGAGTAGAATTCCATAGTGTATATGTACGACAACTTTGATATCCACTGATGGGCATTTGGGTTGATTCCAGTTCTTAGCTGTTATGAATTGAGCTGCTATAAACATGGTTGAGCAAATGTTTCTGTGCTGAGTTGAGGAATCTTGAGGGTAGATGTCCTGTAGAAGGATAGCTGGGTCCATTGGTAGCTCTATATCCATCTTATTCAGGAGCCTCCAGACTGCTTTCCATAGTGGTAGTACAAGTTTGCAATTCCACCAGCAGTGCATGAGGGCCCCCTTTCCCCACATCCTTGCCAGCATCTATTGTTGGATTTTTTTAAATGATTGCCATTCTGACTGGAGTAAGGTGGAATCTCATTGTTGTCTTGATTTGCATTTCCCTGATTGCTACGCCCACAGCTGTGACACCTGTGTAGCTGTAGCAAAGTATGCCGCTGCGCTGGAGTCCGGCAGCTGAAGGGTTGAGGTTGGAGCTCTCTGGAGCGTGGCCTCAGGCAGTTCCCCTATAATTAGCAGTCGTCATGCAGCCTGAGGTTCCCAGGAAGCCCTGGAGAACAAAATGGCTCTGACGAAAGTCCTTGT
>PVHP010028909.1:0-22760 GCA_004024765.1 Zapus hudsonius | reverse complement strand
CCCCTCTTCCGCATAGTTCCCTGAGTCGTGGTGGATGAGTATTAAGGCTGCTTTAAGGTTGTGAGTTTAGAGGTCTTTGTGTCTAAGATCTTTGGTTTCTGTCTCACTGGCTTATCCTGTGTTGATTTAATGTCTGTGGCTGTGGGCCCCTTGTTCATCCCGTCATTCTCTGCGGGGTTCCATTTGAATCCTCCACAATATGACTGTGGTGGCTCCTCTCTTGCCAGGATCTCAGCTATCGGCCTATGGTTGGTTGGTAGGGTTAGATGGGCCCCAGCTCTCTTGCTGCATCCTGAAAAATACAAACACAATCTCCGTCAGAGAGTGAGATCAGTGTAGGTTAACAAATATACACAATTCTGGATTACCTAGATTCTATTTTTAGTAGCCTCCCTGTCACTCTTTCCCATAGTGCATCTTGTTTTGGGAGCCCCAAAGTACAGGATCCGGTGCCTATCACCCTGAATCCCTAGTTCCAGACAAGGGGTCCCCCTCACTAAGTGGAAAATTGGTTGAATTTGAAAGCTGTTGATTGTCTCCCCAAGGCCCAGGCTCCTCCATTACACAAGTGCTCCTTTGTTGGTTCGCTGTTCCCTCCCAGTAGGAGGTGTGGTCAGCCTACTCATGGCCGCAGATTGTGTTTCGTGTCAATCGTCTCTGTTTACTCCAGCTGTCATTGATCAGTTTTCCCTGGCAGCCTGTGCAGTGCCTTCCAGCACTACACTAACTGCCTTCTGGGGGCTGGATACCATTCCGGACGTTGAAGGGTTTCTCGATGCTGATCGATGCAGTCTGTGGTTTCTTCAGTAACAGGGTTTTGCCTCAGGCCTGGGGAGAGCACTCAAGAGCTTGGACAGAATTCTGTCTTGTTGTTGCAATCTCATGAGTCACTTTGGTCAACAGCTCAGTGAAGGAAGGAACCAGTGGTTGGAACCAGGGGTTGTCAGGTTGATCTAATTATTCACAGGTTTAGACTCTCTCCCCTACTACTCATGGCCCCTCTTGCCAGGCGACGCTCACTACTTTCTCAATAGGTTACAGTATGCTCGTAAGGATTTTTTTTCATAAGGATTTTATAGTTTTGAACGGCAAAAAGAGAATATAATGTCAATGGTGTGGTGAAACAATCCTCATTAATGTTAATGGAGAAGCCAAACAGTGAAGTTTCTGCCCCATATCTCTCTTCTCTCTCCCTCTCTCCCCCCCTCTCTCTCTCCTCTCTCTTTCTCTCTCTCCTGCCTGTCTCTTCCCCTTCTATCTCTCTTAAGAAATTTATAACTTTTAATTTGCTAACAAAAGTAGGATTCTATAATCCTTGTTCATACCACCTTTTGTTTTGTGTATTTCTCTTTCCCCTTGTTCTCTGCTCCCAGATATTCCAATTTTACTCTGTGACATTGCAATCCAATGTCCTATTCATGTATGTACCTATGACTTAAATTTAATAATGCTTCAATTACAAGCAATCCTGAATATGCCCCCAAAAAAGGCATAAAAATGTACTCCTTTAGTGAATGGTGGAAAGCTACCAGTTTGATGGGAAAAAAATTCTATTTTGAGGTTTCTAAGCTCTATTACAAGACAGAACCATTTTTACATTTGGAAATGCAAATAAAGAAATGGGATTTATACTGGCTCTGCAGCCACATCTCAAGTGGATTTGTGACTCCAGGAAGTGCAGGTGGGGCCAGTTCCATTGGTTACCAGCAGAGATGCAATTTCTTTGGGGTATGATGAGACAAATTGTGGAAACAATAAACATCATACGATTTGTGCACTTTCAAATGAATAAAGTCCTGACTTTTTATCACAATAAAAATAAACCAAACCAAACAAAAATGCTACGATAAATATCCCTGTCATTTTTTAGTTCTCAGTCACAGAAAACAATATTTAAAAAAACTAATAAAACTCATTTTTATTTATGTTGCCAATTTGCCTTAATATTGAGACCTAGTTAACTCAAGTCTTTTCAACAGATAATGAAATTCATATTAACATTTTCAAAAGTCTTTGAATAATGAATACATAAATTGATATTTCACTACTTTGAATGCATTAATTTGATTTTAGGAAGTTCAGCCACTTGTCATATATTTATTTTCTTGTTGAATTTTTCTGAACAGCTGGTTCAGATATTAGATTTTTTATATTAAGTCTTTCATTTGTCAAATTTTACATTTTTAATTGTAAAGCACCTTATTCCAAAGGAACCCAATACCATATGCATAAATTAAAAAGTTAGTCAATGTTCCCATTACAGCTCCCAGAAACAATCAGACATGAGAACTTAGGACCACTTACATTGCACATTCAGGAAGAGTGTCCCCCTCATCTGACATACCTTGACAGAAAGTGTTTTGGATTAATTGCAAAAACAAACAAACAAAAAAACTAACTATGTTGGCTGAATGGCTATGGCTATGGATCACTTGTTCATCCTATCATTCACTGCGGGGTTCCATATGGATCCTCCAAGATAAGTCTGGGGTGGCTCATCTCTTGCCAGGATGTCAGCTATCAGCCTGTGGTTCATTGGTAGGGTTGGATTGGCCACAGCTCTCTCGCTGCATTCTGAAAGATAAAAACAGAATCTCCATGGGAGAGTTAGATCAGAATAGGTTAATTTAGATACACTTTTCTGAATTAGCTAGATTCTATTTTTAGTAGCCTCTCCGGCAATCACTAGCATAATGCATCTCTCTTTAGGGGCCCAAGAGTCCAGCTCCCAGTGCATATAGCCCTAAGTCCCCAGTTCCAGTTAAGGGCTCCCCCTCACTAAGTGGATTATTTGGCCAAATTTAAAAGCTGTTGATTGCCTCCCCTAGACTTTGGCTCCTCCATTGCACAAGTGCTCCTTGCTTCAATGGCTGTTCTCTCCCAGTAGAAAGTGTGGTCAGCCTACTCATGGTAGCAGACTGTGTTTCATGCCAGTGGTCTCTGTTTTCTCCAGCTGTCATTGACCAGCTTTCCCTGGCAGCTTATGCAGTGCCTTCCAGCACTGCACTAACTACTATATGGGGGCTGGTTACCATTCCGGACCTCAAAGTTTCTCTCTATGCTGATAGATGGCTTTCTGTGATTTCTTCAGCAACAGGATCTTGCCTCAGGCCTGGGGTGGGCATTCAAGAGCTTTAACAGAATCCTGTCTTGTTTTTGGAACCTCATGGGTCACTTTGGTCAACAGCTCAGTGAGGGAAGGAACTGGTGGGCAGGACCTGGGGTTGCCTGACTGATCAATTTTTCACAGACTTAGATTCTCTCCCCTTCTAATCACAGCCCCTCTTGCCAGATGACACCCACTACTTACTCAATAGGTTACAGTATGCTCATGAAGATTTTATGGTTTTGAACCCATTTTGTTTAGCTTCATGTTAAGTCATTCCCCTCCCCCATCTCTTACCCCTCATTCATAACCTCTCATTTCTTTCTACTGGTTTATGTAGAGTTTACGGTTAACCTGTTTAGGAACCGCATATGAGGGAGAATATGTGGCATTTGGCTCGAAGTCAGACCATTTTTCCCTAAATTTTGATATGTCATTTTCCCCTTCAGCTGAATAGAATTCCATCGTGTAAATATACCATAGTTTTGTTATCCATTCCTCCATGGATGGGCATTTTGGTTGATTTCAATTCTTGGCTATTACGAATTGAGCTGCTGAAAACATAGTTGCACAAATGTCTCTATCTTGAGATGTGACATCTTGTGGGTAGATGCCTAGTAGAGGGATAGCTGAGTCCATTGGTAGCTCTATGTCCATTCTGTTGAGGAGTCTCCACAGTGCTTAAAGAGGTTGAACAAGCTTGCAGCCCACCAGCAGTGAATGAGAGTTCCTTTTGCCCCACATCCTTGCCAGCAATTATTGTTGTTGATTTTCTTTATGATTGCCATTCTGAGAGTAGTAAGGTGGAATCTCATTGTGGTTTTTATTTGCATTACCCTGATACTTAAGGATGCTGGGCACTTTCTCATATGAGTAAAGGCCATATGTGTTTCCGCTGTGAATTCTCTGTTGAGATCAGTGCCCATTTTGCAAGGGGGCAGTTTGAGTTCCTGTTATTAATTTTTTTGAGTTCTTTTTAGGTTCTGGAAATTAGGCATCTGTCTGAATGTAGCAGCCAGAAATCATCTCCCAATTTGATGGGGGTCTATTGGCTCTGAGTATCATGGTTTTGTCTGTACAGAATCCTTTGAGCTTGATCAGGTCCCATTGGTTAAGTGAATGTTGCACTTCCTGGGATACTGGGGATTTTCTCAGGAAGTTATTCCCTACTCCTATTTCATGTAGGGTTCCTCCTTTTTTTCTTCCAGAGTGTGTAGGGTTACATGGTTAATATTGAGGTCTTTGATCCATTTGGAGTTTTTAGTGCATGTTGAAAGGAGTGGATCTATTTTCATTTTTTACAAGTGTTTATTTAATTTGTCCAGTACCACTTGTTGAAATATTACCTCATAGTTGTGAGGTTGACTATTCTCCAATAGAAAATGAAATATGTGATCAGATGTGGGGAAAAGAGCCTTCGTACGTTTGGGTGGGGGTGTAAATCAATTTAGCCATCATGATTTTCCTAGAAAATTAATAATAAATCCAGTACAAAGCCTCTCCGCCAAAAAAACTAAATAAATAAATAAGAGAGGCATTGAGGATGAGACCCAGATCTAAATGGAAAGTTTTCCAAAGTGTCCCTAACAGTTTGAAAACTTAGTTTTAGGCTGTGAATGTCTATAATCTCAAATGTCAGAGGAAGAAGCAGAGGCAGGAGGACCAGAAGTTCAAGATCATCCTTGCCTATATATAGAAAGAGTTCGAGGCCAGACAGGCTTGGTCATATGAGACCTAGTCTCAAAGAAACAAAGATAAATATATTATAAACATATTGAATCATTTTGACCTGAATTTTCTCTCTTATGAGGCAGATAAAAATATAAATAAATTGTCATCTGTCTGTTTTAAGAGTAAATTGTTTTGTTTTTCATAGATGGGTAATTTTATGATAGATTTTTATTATTAATTTGACTAGTTCATTCAGTTAATGTCCTATTCTCATATGTGGAAATTTTTCATATATATGGTAATCATCATTTTCTCTTTAAGTGTAGGGGATAGCTAAATATTTTATTTTTATTTTTGCTATGTTCATATATTTCTGATTTGCTATGTTTATGTATTTCTCATTAATCACTTTTCAGTTGCTTTTCATATATTCAATTTTGAGTAATATCTGACAACTTTTATTTAAACATGCTTGTGAATTCATGTTTACATGCATTTCTGGAGCTTATAAAAATATTTTGCACTTTTCATTAGCTAATACTGGACATTAACACATTTTGAAACTTATTACATTTGGCACTTTATAGATATGTGCTTTGAAATTTATGCCTAACAGAATACTTCGCCAAGAGGAGAAATCCTACCATGATTCTAAAGCTCTGCCATAGCGGAAAGCTTCACACTGCACATGTTGATATGCCATCTATATACCAATTACTATGCATTTTATTTAAATTAGCTTTAACTTAGGTCTCTTTTAAAAAGTACAAGCTTCAGATAATGTTCATAAATTTGATGGGTGAGTCGAGGAATTTTTTATGTAACATTTTTAGATAGATTGAAATAACCAATGACTTTTTTATTATTTATTATTTTTTACAATGAGTTGATATCCACAATTCCCCACTGCCCCCCTCCCTACCCCCAATCAGCTGAATATCCTCTTCCATGGGGTGTCTGGATCAGTCCTTGTGGCAGGGGACCATGGATAGCCTAGTATTCAGCCTAGTTCTCATGGTACTGATGGGTGCCATGCCTCCGGACAGTCTCCCCCACCACGGCTCTCACAATCTTTCCGCCCCCTCTTGTGCTCAGTTCCATGAGTCCTGGTGGATGAGTATTAAGGTTGCTTTAATGTTGTGAGATTAGGGGTCTTTGTATTGAAAATCGTTGGTTTATGGCTCAGTGGTTTATCCTGTGTTGATTGAATGGATGTGGCTATGGGTCCATTGTTCATCCCGTCATTCTCTGCAGGGTTCCATATGGATCATCCATGATATGTCTACGCTTTCTGCCTGAGGTCGGTTGGTAGGGTTATATGGGCCACAGCTCTCTCGCTGCATCCTGAAAAATACAAACACAATCTCCCTCAGAGAGTGAGATCAGTATAGGTTAACAAATATACACCATTCTGGATTACCTAGATTCTATTTTTAGAAGCCTCCCTGTCAGTTGCTCACATAATGCATCTTTTCTTGGGAGCCCAAGTGTCCGGGATCTGGTGCATATCGCCCTGAATCTCCAGTTCCAGTCAAGGGCTCCTCCTCACTAAGTAGAATATTTGGCCAAATTTAGAAGCTGTTGATTGTCTCCCCCAGGCCCAGGCTCCTCCATTGTACTAGTACTCCTTTCTTGGTTCGCTGTTCTCTCCCTATAGGAGGTATGGTCAGCCTACTCATGGTCGTAGTCTGTGTTTCATGCCAGTGGTCTCTGTTTACTCCAATGTCATTGATCAGCTTCCCCTGGTAGCTTGTGCAGTGCCTTCTAGCACTGCACTAATTACCATCTGGGGGCTGGATACCATTCCGGACCTCGAAGGGTCTCTCAATGCTGATAGATGGCTTTCTGTGATTTCTTCAGCTTCAGATAATGTTCATAAATTCCATGAGTGAGTTGAGGAACTTGTTATGTAACATTTTTATATAGATTGAAATAACCAATGACTTTTAAAGTTTAAAATATTCTCCCCTCAGCTTCATGATTTATCTTGTTTACATTTGCTGTTACATAAGTTACATCTTGGGGAATGCCAACATTTCCCTGAGGATTCAAATGCCATCCTTCCCACACACCAAGTCTTCAAATACATATGCTGTGTGTTCCCTCCTTCTGCTTCAAGTTGTATCTTAATATTTAAGCTTCTTTGCTGTTCATATTTTATTATAACTAGAGTTTCAACTGGTTCCTAATCATAGCTTTATGGTTATTTCAGTAATTTTCCTCACTTGTTGTAATTTATTGGAAACAATGATAGATTACAAATAAACTTTAAATGAATGGGCGAAGTTATATAGCAAATCTATATACTATATTTATCTATATACTAGTATATTTCTATTTACTATAGTTAAATTGTATTGAACATAAGGATTAACCTTTCTTCCCAAGGTTGACTTAATGAAATTTACTTAGGAAAATAGCATATCTCTCCCCTTATATGTTTCTCATAACAAACTCTATTTATAGTCCGTTTCTCACATGCTTCCATTATGTGACTAATAGTTTTATGTCTTATTTAGAAATTTTTATTCTTATAACATCTTTCATACCAATAAAAGTGGTTTTATCCCCTGATATCTTGAAGAGTTTTTATTCTATGTGTCCTTTACACTTAAAATACAACATTTGTTTTTACTGATCACTCATTATTATTCTGAAAATTATTTTTCAGTTGATTCTAATTAAGGGAAATATTACAACAAAATAATTGTTTCATTTTCCCCCATAATTAAAGAGTATTTTATTTGCTTCCTTATTTATTATTAAAATAAGTAGTATTTCCAGAAAAACACTGACACAAATGATGGTTAGAATAAACATGTTTATCTCATTTCTAGTTTTACTAAACATAAATAATTTTATTTTCTATCACTGTGAATATTCAATTAATTTTTAAAAGTCAATTTCCCCTTTTAGCATACATTTAAGCATAATTTTAGTTAATTTATAGTGTTCAAATTATGTTTTCTGTAATATGTCTGTTTTAATATGAATTTTTCCCTGTAACTTGCCTGTTTCAAAATTTTTGCTTTAACCATACATTGTATCTACATTTATAGTATTACAACATTCAATATTTTTAATTAATATCTTTATTAAGAATAAGTTTATGTGTTTTTATAGTTTTATTGCTCAATGCTCTTTTCAGCATATTGTTATTTACTCAGTCATTGTCTGCTCAATATTAACCATGTTATAATAGTATATATTCATATATTTTTTCTGGATTTTTACATACTAAAATATATTTTCATATATATTCAATATTTTGGGTTATACAGGAATGATTCTTTAGTTATAATTGATTTCTGTTAAAAATCTGGTCTTCAAGTACTTTCACTGCCAATCAGAACTATGATACCAGCCTAACATTGCATCTGCATAAGCTTTTGGTGACTTGATTAGTAAGTTTATTGCTACACCTTGACTTCAAACTTTAAAACTTCAATTATAGAACATGTGTATCACACTCTAGTGAGCAATGTTTCATAAGATATAACAAAGCACTTTTTGTCTTTATAGTGTTGGGATTGAACCCTGAGCCTCATGGATGCTACACAGCGCCCTACCTCTGAGCAATATCACCAGCTTTGACAGCACACTTAATAAATCTGCCTAATTATGGAAACCAGAGAGGACACATGTCTGAAAGGACATGGGCTATGGGACACACAGGAATCTATCATTATTTGCAGGGAGTGTTTATTTGAAAATTCTGGGCAGAAGGTTGAGAACCTGACTGACAGAGTGACTTCTGTGGTATGGTTTCTATCAAATAAGGACACTGTGATGAAGATAAGGTAGGAACTACAGTCCTGAGGTTCCAGATTCAGGGATGGTTGTCCCTGGAAGTCATTTGATGAGTCTCAAAGCCACAAAGAGTAGAAAAGCTGCATGTTAAACTGATATGAGATAAGAGGAAAAAAATAGGTGAGCTTTGGCCATCTTGTAATGTTGAAACAAGGATGATGAACTGAGATTTGGAGCTGTGGAGGGAAGGGTTTCTTGTGGGGTTTCAGTGGAAAAGCCTGAGGCTATCCATTTCTAGTAAGTTTGACAAGAAATAAATTGAACCTTGCCAAAACTCCAAGCTACTTTCAAATCTTCTGTATTTCTAAGTGGATGAAGGTAATCTGTCCCTATGTGATATGAAGACAGAAATATGGACACTGTCCAATAAAATAACGAGAAATCCTCCAAAGCCCCTGCAATGTTTTTTTATACTTCACAGCTGCTATCAATACAAAGGAGTGAGAGTAAACTGAGAAGGCACCATGCAAAGAGAACCACATATTTACAAAAGGTGGACTGGTGATCAAAAGGCAAGAATTATCAGATAACTTTTTAAATGCAGTATATTGAGGAAAATAGAGGAATATGTATGGTGTAAGGGAGAAGAGGGAGAATGTCACACACACACACACACACACACACACACAAAAAAAAAAAAAAAAAAAAAAAACTATTTAAAAAATCAAATGGGTAGAGTTTCCAGATCTTAGCTGACAAGATGAAATCCATGGGAAGTGTATTGGTCAATCTGTTTTTGCTGTGCCTCATGTTTTGCATTGTGAATGTTCTGTGCATTATGGGTTTATTTTTGGTATTATGGCTCGATTGAAAGCTGTGGGGACTTAAGAGTTGAGCTGAATGCATTGTATTTACATCATGTATGATTATTAGTTTGTGGGGGCCAGGGGCAGACTGTCATGGTTTGATACAGGTGTCCCCCACAAACAAATGAATGTGTTCTGATAGATCGATCCTCAGCTGATGGCAGTTTGGGTTTTACAACCTCAATGAAGCTGTGTTGTTGGGGGTGGGCTTATGGGGTTATAAACCAGCTTCCCCTTGCCAGTATTTGGCACACCTTCCTGCCGCTGTTTGCAGTGCTGTGGCAGAGGTGATGTCCACCCCTCTGCTCATGCCATCGTTTTCCCTGCCAGGATGGAGTCTCCCCTCGAGTCCGTAAGCCAAATAAACACATTCCTCCACAAGCCACTTTTGTTTGGGTTCTTCCTGCGCAGCAACTAGAATTCTGACTGCAACAGGAAGGAATATAGCAGAGAATTCTGAAGACAGGGAAATATTTTATAACTTGACCAGATATTCTTTACAGGAATGCATGGACCAGTTCAAACAAATTGAAATGGACATTAAGATGAATGCCCTTAACTTTCTGCAAATTAAACTCAAATAAAAGTCGCAAAGGAAACTTAGCAAAGACTAATATTGTACAATGATAAAACACAGAGAGAATAAAATTAGGAAATCACTGAAAGTAGTTAAGAATAGTTTACCAGAAAGTATATCAATAAAAATAAATAAGAATAACAATCATAAAATAAGTCAAAGCAGGACATTAATTAGATAAATAAAAGACATTTAAGGAATAGAAATTTTATTAAATGCTATTCTGGATGGGGGTGGGGACCACAGGAGAGATGTCTCCATTAATAAAATGATTGTAACACAAGCATAAAAGAGGTCAGATCCCTGGCAACCACATCAAACTGGGTAGGTGATATTGAACTGACACCTTCACTCACTGTGTAAGCTAAAACCAACATTTGCCAAAGATATTTTATTTTTAAGTGGTTATCAAATTATTTTAAGTGCTCATCAAATTATTAACAAGACTAGGCCATAAAATAAATCTCACTATATTTCAATATGTCAGTAACATAAAGAAGCTTTCACTTTATCAGAAGAGTGATAAATGAAAAGCTAATAAGGTATCCAAGGAGTCATAGAATGTCTACAATAGAACAATATTCTTCAAAGTTACCACATTCTTGATGAGCTTCTGAGATAGGGAAGATCTACATCAATATAAATGGAAGAAAGAAAGCACATACACCTGTCAGACCAGAAGCCGTGGGTTGTAGAAAAAGAAGGATTTGAAGGTAAATTTATAACAACAGCAGCCAGATCTTTCCTGAGCATATGGGCAAAGGAACGGCTTACAAAACATATGCTATTGAAAGAAAAAACTAAATTCACTAAATCCATCAAGTTTGGCTTTCGGGGTGGCAGAATAATCCCTCTGGTTGAACCTCATAGGTTAAATGAATACAGGTGCAAATTTTAGAATGCAGAAATTGAAGCTTTTCAAATGGTTACTTTTTCTGCTAGCATGTGGGGTGTGTGTGTGTGTGTGTGTGTGTGTGTGTGTGTGTGTGTGTGTGTGTGTGTGTGCAAGTGCCTGTAGCAGCTCAGGTGGAACATTGGATGTCCTCCTCCATTATTCACTTGCCTGCCTGTTTTACTTGCTAGGAATCTCTGATTCCAGAGCTTGTGGTTATAAGCACCAGTTATTATCTGGCCACCACTCACCACAGGACATGAGGTTACAGACATGCAAGGCTATGCTCAGCTGTTATCATGGGTTCTGGAGAGTTGAACTCCAGTGGTCTCAAACATGTCAGGCCCTCATGCTTGCAAATGATAAATAAAAATGGAGCCACCTAAGCAGCCCATCGAATCATTTAAATTTTAAAAACTGTATTTCTTTATGCCTGAGATTCTCAAAGCTCAGTGAGCATTGAGGCTGCCACAAGAACATGGTGAAAATAGATACTCAGGTCTAGGCCTTACGCCAGCACGGTGACACTAGCATTCTGGTTTGAGGTGACTGAGATCCATGCCAACATTGGTGAATTTCTCTGTAGCTGCTAATCAAGAGGCAAAGGAGGATTTTGAGCTTATTTAAAACTCAGATTTTTTTTTTGTCTCCATTATCACAATGATATGGTACCTGGTACATGGTACCTTGTATATTGTCATCATCTTTATCTCTATGATGTTGTACAAAAGCAAAAAAAAGAAAGGAAAGAAAGAAAGAAAGAAAGAAAGAAAGAAAGAAAGAAAGAAAGAAAGAAAGAAAGAAAGAAAGAAAGAAAGGAAAAAAGAAAGAAAAACAAGAAAGTGGAACAATGCTAACTTCCTGTATATGTATGGGACCCATTCCACATCATATTGCCAAAAGTAAGCTCTACTATATGAACCAAATTAAATGTACTTTTGGATATAGAAACTTCCCAACATCATTATTGTTGCTGATATATTTTTATTCTTTGATCACACTTTTTTCTGCATCTTTAAATCTAGAAACCACTGTTGATTGCCTAATGTCATCAACTCATTAAAGCTGACTGTCTCCCTCTGGCTCTGGTGGCTGTAGAGAAATGGGGAGATAAATCTCCATTATCTCTTATCTCCACTAACATGCTGACCTGCTCTACCTCCTTTGCCCCTGTAGCATTTTGTTACTCATCAAATAAATCGAGCTCACTATACTTTTGCATTGCCAAGCACAATTAGTGTTCTGCTTCTTATGAGCCAATACTTGTGGTAATTTAGTTTTTTGGAGATAAAATTTCCATAATATAATGTGTCATTGACATGCTTTACTCCAGATCCATATTTTGAGGCTGTTTTATGTAAATGACTTTTTTTACTTAAATGTATTTTTATTCATTTATGAACAAGCAGAGGGAGAAGTTAAGAGGAGAGAAAGAGAATGGGTGTGCTAGGGACTGCAGCCACTGCAAATGAACTCCAGATGCATGAACCACTTTCTGCATCTGGCTTTCTGTAGGTAATGGGGAATTGAGCCCAGGATGACAGGCTTTGTAGGCAAGCACTTTAAGCATTGAGCTATCTCTCCAGCCCAAATGCCTATTTTTAATTTGGCATTAAAAAACTCATGGGTTATGAAAAGAATCCTCATATAACATTAGAAAAAGACAAACGTTCTGACAAAAGAGAAATATATAAAATAATGATGCTCTATGACAACAAAATTCTTATGTGTATGTGTACTAAAATATATAATCACACTTATGTCTGTATATGAATCTATGTTCATATATGTGTAAAAGCATAATATAATAATCATCAATGACTATTAGTAACAAGATTTAACCTGGGTAGATTGGGATTGAATGAAGTTTTAAGGAATCTTTTTCCTTTATCTATATACTGTGAATTCATAAATAAAAATGTATTTTATTTATTAAAATACAATGTAAAGTTTCTAGGCAAGGATGACAGAATTAATTTGAATACTTTGGAAATTAGCTCCACTGTGGCAGGAGTGTACAGACACCACTTCTCTACTTTTGAATTAATAAAGACACTAAGTTTGGCTGCAGGGAAAAGAGTTGGATTCTGATGTCTTTCTGTCTTTTCTCAGGTGGTCTGAAAACGCTTTTCTTAATCTCGTTCCATTTACCCTCAATGTGTTTAATAATTCTTCTGGATTTTAGCCTGAGGTGAACTGTCAGTCTAAAGGTTGGAAATACTGATACCCTGCCTCTTTTTGTGTGTTTTAATGGAAATCTGGGGAAGCTAGCTTCAGGGGCAATAAGCAGATATCATATTAAATCAAATGTTGAATGAAATATTTATAAACTTTATTTGAATTCGCTGAAATGTCTCCTGTGAGAATTCATTCCAATAGTCCTTTTTGATACTAGACAAGTGCAGAAGTTTTAAACAAAATCCAAATTACTGTACACCAAGAATCAGCATGAAGCCTATTGGAATTCAAGAGTAATGACAGTACAAGGGTCTGGGACACATGTGGCAATAGATGTTCCTGGACCAGTGCTCTCCTACCTACTATAAGTCCTTCACAGCAAGAACAATAGTCACCAGGTAAATGAATTTATTTCTCAAAGAAAAGCCACCAGGAAATATGGAACTAATTAAGCTACTAAATCATAACTAACCCTACTGTATCCCATAAAAATATGATTTTGCACGTGTATGTGTGTGTGATATTCGTTTATGTGTGTGTGTGTGTGTGTGTGTGTGTGTGTGTGTGTGTAGGTCTATGGGCCTGAGTCAGTACCAGCCTCTTTCACAATCAATCACTCTCCATCTTATTGAGACAGTCTCTCACATGAACCCATAATTCACAGATTCAGATATTCTCTCTAGCCATCTTGCCAGGGAATTCTGTCTCTGTCTCCTGAGTGCTGGGAATACTTTGTGGCCACAATACCAACTCAGCATTTTTACATTAATGTTCAGGATCCAAACTCAGGCCCTCAAGCCCTCACAGAAATCATTTTGTTCATTGAGCCATATCCCCAGTCCAAAGACATTTATATTCTTTCCTATTGCCATTGGGCTGGTCTTTCCTATCTCAAAAAGAAAAAAAAATAGACATTGTATAATCATTTGCATTCTATATATTATGCATTGAAATGAAGAATATTAAATATTGAAATGGTTTACTGACCCTAAAGTTTTTTTTAGAATTATATTTGTCCTATATAAATTTTATGTTTCCTGATAGTTCCTAAAGGACCAACTTGAAAACCAACCTCCAGATGTGCTGTGACTAAAGTCTCCTCTCAGAGCAACAGAATGATCAGCAAAGCTCCATTATTTTCTTTGTTCCTTTACTCGACACTGTGATTAGCCTTTCTTTCTCTGGCAAATGTTGAACTAAATCCCATAGCTGTGGGTTCAGTTCCTTGAAGAGCTACAACTCATCATAAACTGGGAATCCCCTAGTCCACATTGGATATTAGTAGTATCCAGTGGATACTACTGTGTGCATTTAAGACAGAGCAAGGAAATGCTTAATGGGAAGAGCTTTCATCATAACAAGCTGCTGAATTATTTACACCAATAAAATTTATCTTCTAGAGACCCCTGCAAAGCAATTATCCTCTTGCTGTCTACAATTATTGTCTGTAGTAAGATAAGGATGCATAGCTCTGTCATCTTGCACACACCACAGGAACGTGCGTAGTATTCTCCTTTCTCTCATTTTCTTTTGTGTTTAGTAAAGGGAATTGGAGGAAATTAATGCTTAGTCAGACAGAAAACCAGAGCCACAAAGTAGAATTCTGTCTGAAAGCTTTTTTTTTTTTGTATTACATGGTTTTAAGGAATAATTCACACTAGTAAGTCCCCTGGTGAATACCTCAACCTAGACATTGAAATTATCATGATGATCAATGAGGACCTTAATTATAAGAAAAAATATCATAGGTAAATAGAGAATGTTAGAAAATAATTAAGATAGAAATTACATTGAGAACAAATTCATGCAGGTTTGGTACTTAAGAAGGTATAAGTTCTCACAAAAAAAGGATAAATGCATCACAAAAGTGTGGGTATTCTCAGGAATGGTCATAAAAATTTACTCATAGAAACATTAGTTAGGAAACAGGATGTTTTAAGAAATAAATGGATATACAAGTCTTCATCAAAAAGTTATGAAAGTATACCAATGTCTTTGGCCCACTGATTTAAAATATGTGAGAGGCTGATTGCTTAAGTAATCCTGATGTGGTTTAAATATAAAACAACATTCCATATAGATTCATGGGTTTCAACACTTAGTCCAAAGCTGGCAGTGTACTTGGGGAAGGTTATGAAACCTTTGGGCAATGAAGCCTTCCTGGAGTATGTGAGTCATTAAGGGTGAGTTTTGTTGTTGAATAGCCTGGCCTTACTTCCTCTTCAGCCTCTGCGTCTTGATATTGGCTACAGTGTGACCAGCTCTACTGCAGCCATGGTTTTCCTGCCATAATGGAATGAAACTAAAGTCAGAAAAAAATCCTTCCTGAAGTTGCTTCATAGGTTATTTACTCACATCAAAGATAAAATAACTAATGCATGTACTCCTATACTCCTGGAAATTTAAATCTATCTTTACGAGCTCGCTAAATAGATTATAATGAGAAAACGTGTATTCTGAGCAATTTCACATTCTAAAGATAAAAGTGTAACAATCTAGATTTGCAAAAGAGATAGAGAAATTATTTAAAAATTAATTATAATAGGCTGTTAACAACAATTATTTTTATAAATACATAGTAAAGATGTCTTTTGCTAATTCAAGCAAATTATAGGTAGATTCATAGGTCATGCATGCCCATTTTAGTTTTCAAAATTGAAATGTGGAGGTTTCTGAAAAACAAGAAAATAGAGCTCCCAACTGACCCAGCTCTTCCTCTACTGGGCATCTACCCTCAACACTCCTCTCTCCAATACAGAGACATTTGCTCAACCATGTTTATAGCTGCTCAATTCACAATAGCTAAGATCTGGAATCAACCCTGATCCTTATCACTAATGGATATCAAAATTGTGGCTATTATATATGATGGAAATCTACATAGTAGTAAGAAAGAAAATGACACAATGAAATTTGCAAGAAAATTAATGAACCTGGAATGGATCTTACTCAGGGAACAGAGAGACAAAAACTACATATTCTCCCTCATCTTTGGTTCCTAACCAGAATCAGCTTCAATTGCAAGCAAACCTGACAAGTAACTCAAGAGACAGATAATAGGGATGGAAAGGTTTGTGGAGGGGGTTTCTGAGAGTGATAAAATATACACAAAGCTAAATCCAAAATGAATTTCTATCATATAATCCTTTCTCTTGGATAATAGGCTAAAATATATAACACTCCAAAGGAAAATGGGGTTGTGTTGGTTAGGTTTTGTTATGAACTTGACTTTAGTAATCTTGCATGGGTCTCTGAGGATGTTTACATGAAGCAAGCATCTCAGTAGGGGGCAAGCTGTAAGGAAGCTCAGGGAAGTTGGAAATTAACATCACTTCCTGTGTGGGGAGTGCAGGAATGATATTCCAGAGACTAAGGGAGTAAACAAGTCTGGGAAATGGTTGCAAGACCCCCACTAAGGCTATATAAAGGGGAAAGAAATCTCCTTCTTGCACCCCAATCTGTTTGGTGTTCTATTTGTGTGGTGTTGGTAATGGCTTCTCTCTTTTTCTCTGCTTGAATATATGAAAGGGGACCAGCCTCTTTCACTATTATGGAACAACTTCTGGATCAGTAGCTTCAGTAAATCCTTTTCCTCCCATAAACTGTGCCTGATTTGGAGATTCATCCAAGTGGCATGTAACTAACCACAACAGGATTACCATCTGGAAAGAAGGGCCCTGAAGAGGGTGGGATAAATCTTAACCCGAAACCATTTGGGTCTTGTTTATAACTTCCAGTGGAAGCAATTAGTTTCTACCCACATTGAGTTGTTGATCAGAGATACCTACAAGGTCCTCAAAACAAGACTGTCTTCTGTCAAAGCACTTGATTACCTACCTGAGGTTAAAGATAAGACCCTAAGGCTGAAGATACCACAGTCTGCCAACTAGCACCATAGAGAGACCTGATAGGAAACTGGAAGGAAAAGGAAGCCAGTTCCTAGATGGCTAGCCCATATAGGGCTGGCAAGTGCTATATGAGCTACACCAAGGAAATAGTCATCAGTATTGTGAGAAAGCTGGAGACATTGCTATATAACAGCATGACAATTCCTTTGGAGACCAAGAATCTGGACTCCAAGGGGAAGCTTCCACTAACCAGGGGCCTAAAGAAAGACACATCAAAATCTTGAAAAATAGACAATGCTTATCACATTGGACCTATGCTGATGTCACTCTCCTTTGGAGAGGCTGTTTTTGTCTTTCAGAAGGCAGTGACACCATAGAAAATGTAATTCTACCATTAAGACCAGAATTGATACCTGACTCCTTGGCAGAAGATGAACCACCCCTAACACATTAGCTAGGGCCCAGGTGAAACCACAGAGGAATTGGAGATAAGAGCAAGAAGGCTGTTTCCTCAGAGAACCCCACAACCAGAGCATGGGTGAAAAAGACAGACATTAGGGATTCAAAATATTTCCAATGCAGAAATCTGCAGAAGCTGCTAAGAGCTCACCAATAAAGTAGACTTAAAACTCACCCACCATGGCCCAGGGTACTTTGCAGAAGAGGGGACAGAAGACTATAAGAGCCATGATGGGAGGAATTTCCCCACCAATGACTGAGTACTGCTTGCACAACACATAGTCCTCAATCTCCATGGTGGGCCCAAAGGAGAATGGGGGGCATGGAGGAGGGAAACAGAGGTACCAAAACTTGATTTGTGAATACAAAGTTTCTACTTAATAGAAAAATAAACAAATAAATCATGAAAAAATTTGAAAATTGAAAAAATGGGGCTGGAGAGCTTGCCAGTGCTAAAGACACTTGCTTGAAAGGCCTGGTGACATGTGTTCAATTCCCTAGTTCCCACAGCCAGATGTGCAAAGTAGCACCTGCATCTGGAGTTTGCGGCAGCAGAAGGCACAAATATCACATTTCCCCCTTTCTTTATGCTGAAAAAGAAATAAAAATTTTTTTAAACTGAAATGATTTCATTGTCAGAATAGAAAAGTGAGTACAAGCCTAGGCAATTACTCAAAGTATGAATCAAACTCTATGCTTTTCTCATAATTAATTAATTTCTTATCAATCTTCATGTTAATAAAAAATCAGTTCAATTGAGATTTGGTAATAGGAGCATGAGAAAGGTATGCTGTAAGGAAAGCAATTTAATTCATATTTGCTATAATTTATCAATTTAAAGATGGTAATGGTTCTATCATAACATTTTCTTTCATGATCATAATTTTCTTTGATCAGATTCATGTATCCATTACCTTGTCTTGACCTATTCCACCTTCTGGCTGGTCCACTTCCTGAAATAATTGTTTAAGTATATATCATAGCAAACTCGACATATGGCTTTTCTTTTTGTATAAAGAAATTTCATCTTTTTTAATTAAAATAAGCTCTGTGTGGATTCTTTTTGCTATTTTTATCAATTGCCAGCAAAACTAGCTTCCTGTACTTTTGAGTCATTGTTAATTAGAAATAGGTTCTTTGAATAAAACACTTCAGTTTTATGACAGTCACTATGATAACAGTAGCTGCCACTGCATAACGAATGAGCAGATATTATACAATTCCTGGACATTATAGACAGAGGATGATGTTTATCCTGGGTGGAACACAGCAGGGGAACATAAGATTTTATAAGACTACTCAGAACAATCTACAAGTTTTGATTTTTTAGTTCCAGAATTTTCCATGTTAGTTTGTAATAATCCATGGTTGACCATCATTGACCATAAAAATAATGCCATGGAAAACAATATTGTGCATAAATAGAGACTAGAACATAGAACATACATATGGTAATAATTGGTGTAATATATTTTCATATTATGAGGCAGAATAGAATAGCTAGGCTTCTAGTTTATTTTTATACTGCAGTCATTAAGATTTTTTTTTTCGGTTTTTCGAGGTAGGGTCTTGCTCTAGCCCAGGCTGACCTGGAATTCACTCTGTAGTCTCAGGGTGGCCTCAAACTCAAGATAATCCTCCTACCTCTGTCTCCTGAGTGCTGGGATTAAAGGTTTGCACCACCACGCCCAGCCTCATTAAGATTTTTTTATTGACATATTTCTGCAAGTTTCTAACTCCCATAAATAAAAGAGATTCTTATTATTTCATGTGTTTCCTGGGATTTTCCAAAGACTCCAGGCTAATCATTTGTGTGTTAGATTAATCTATGAAGACATGGATAAACAAAGAACACTCACTTTGGTGATGATAATGGTTTGTGCAAACATACGAGTGTGTACATACTGAGCCTTATAGAAGGTACTTGAAGAATTTTGGTAATATTGTGTTGAAAGCTAGCAAGGATGCCATTGGTGAAGATGGAGTTTAATAATTAACTTTAAAGTACTTCCCATTTGAGTGATATCATCTAGAGAAATTTATGAACTGATCAAAGGCTGGAGTAAATATAGATAGGAAAGGAAAAAAAACACAGGATTTTTTGCATCAAAGTCAAGATATTGAAACTTCTATTAAACTCTGAGGATTAAATTTAATATTAAATATGGATTAATGTAATATCCAGATTGCTAATGGTCTTCATAGATATTTGGATCCAGTAGAAATTTTGTTATGGCTTAATGCTCTGAGTGTAACTTTACATGGTTCCATTTGTAAATGCATTTACATTCACATGGTGCTATCCTTTACCATGCTAATTCGAACTCGAAATCTATTTGACTTCACTTTTCTTCATTCTATGCATCCTTAGATGATTAGTCTTTATAATCGTTTAATGCCAATTGTATACATCTTCTTTGTACTTCCCAAAGAATTTAATCATAAATACAGCATAACTAAAATACAAAAGTAAATATTTATAATTATTATCAGCCATAAGTTGTTAAACATTTTTCCAAGAAGAGATTTATAATAGGGAGAATACCTGGGAAGAACTGGCCAGAAAAAGGGTGTGATAGCATGGAAATACACTAGCCTTTCAACTCAATTCTGCATTAACCAAGAACTGTTCAAAAATTCTATTATTCTTCTTCATATTGAACAACCTATTGAAAAGAAATATCAGTGTTTCCTGCAACTATAGTCAACTATCTCCAAATGCGAGAATATTTATTTTTTCTTATGGGCATTACATATTACTTCATGAAATATTCTCAGTGAAATTAAATATACTTCACACATTTTTCTCTCTAGGCTACATTACAAATGCATCCCCTTCCCACTAATCCCTTTATTCAAACTGTATAATTATTCTCACCAGCACCTCTGCTATATTCCCATGTTTGCATTTCTTTTTCAAGCTGTAGAAGCCTTTCATGTGACACTGAATATAGGTTTTATAATTTAGGATCGTAACCTATTTCTTTTTGTTTCTCTCAATGCTTGTTGGTTTGGTTTAAATATTTTCAGAGGATCTTATAACATTTTATACATCCATTCTGAGTGTCAGTGTGTACAACTAACATTGAAAATAGCATAAAAAGTGAATCTGACCCACTTCAGTGTTATGAGGTCATTGACTTCAATTAAGGAAAGGTAGGCATAATCATATATTGTGTGTTATCAAGTTGAAGACCTAGTCAATTTGTATTTGTCTATTTTTATAGGAGCATATTATAATAAAAAACATAATAACCTGATAATGAAGTAAGAAATCCAGTCAATTCAAAATTTTGTTTCTCAATATAGCCATTCATTCACATTTTAAAATATTTCATTAAGAGGTTTAAAAGCTGATGAGGGAGAAAATGCAAGGAGAAAAGAGAGGGACCAAAGGAGACCACCACAAATACAGTAAGATGAACAGTCTCAATTTCAATGTAACCTTGGTAAAGCAGTCCTTTAATGTATAGAGGACTATGCTGTATTATAAGCAATTTAAGTCTTTACAAAGTGATGAATTACTTCTATAAAATGAGTGCTAAATTTTGTACCAAAACTCAATATTTCCCATAATTCTGTGCATTCAAGATAATTTATTTTAAATGATAGAAATACATTCAAAATTAGAGGATCAACTAAAATTATTTTGGCATATAACTCAATTTGAAATAACATATTGATTATTTATGTACTGTTGACTCATTTAAATGTCTACCACTCATGACTGATTAAATTGGACTATCCGTTCTGAATATTAAACACAATAGATAATATTTTCGAAATTTAACTGTGTAAATTGGAGAATTCAATTTCATTCAAAAAGCACCTTACAATGAAAATAAAATATTAAAATAATTTATCACAGTCTACTCTAAATTGGTTTTTACAGGTAGTACTCTGCTAACGTCTTTAGATCTCAATTCTACAGTAAAGTCATAAAATGTATTAGAAAAAAAAATCCAGAAGGGAAATATAAATGCAATGGAGATGGCGAAATGTAATAATCTTGGCCCAGTAAAGAATTAAATTTGTGAGATTGCATACTCTTTCTTCCTGTTCCTAAATTGTTCCAAATAAGCTGCTTTGAGATTGACAGCTGCAGATAATAAAAGTCCAATTATTTTGATGAGTGCTGTATACCACGTATGGTGTCTGGAACCAAACTTGGAAAAGGAACATTGATACTGTATCCATATTCTCTAATATAATCAAATTCAGGTGACTCATCAGTAGGACTCTAAGATGAGGGAGTAAAGAGGAAGTGGGTTGTTGTAATATTTTATAATTAAAAATTAACTGATGATAAAGGATTATAGTTACAGTAGGGGCCTCAAAGAATATTGTTATTATTGAATAAAATTACAAAGTTTAGATTTTCTGGGCTTTTTTTTCAATTCAGCACAAAATGTCAATAATAATAACATCCTTCTGTGCATCTTCACAGAGCTGCTGAATAGTTAAAAAGTCAAAGAAAGGAATGTCCTAGGCTGTAGTAATATCAGCCTTTGATAATAATAGAAAGTGTAATAAAAAGACAAAAAAAAAGCAAGATTCCTTAGACTTAATGGAAGAAGAAAAAAAAAGAAACTTCTTTGGTTCACTCAAGAAATTCTTCAGGGGCTGGAGAAATGGCTAAGCCGTTAAGGCACTTGTCTCCAGTGCCTAAGGCCCCCCAGTTCAATTCCCCATTACCCACATATGCCAGACCCACAAGATGGTGGCCCTGGTGCTGCTCTCTCTCTCTCTCTCTCTCTCTCTCTCTCTCTCTCTCTCTCTCTCTCTCTCTCTCTCTGTATCTCTCTTCTTGAAAATGAAATGAATAAAGAAAATATTAAAAAAAAGAAAGAAATTCTTCAACATTGGCTCCTGAAGAAATCAATGCTCTTCATAGTAACGTATTGACCATGTGCCCTGGCCAAACAGTAATATAGCAAATTATGTACTATAGAAACCACCTTATGTTTTATTTTCATGGATAGATGAATTTCTTTTTGATAGTTAAAAATTATTATTAGAGGATATTTAATGTCTCTTGTTCATTCAAACAAATATCTCAACCAATAAAATTCCTCCCTCATCTCCTAGTTTAGGTTAGGTGCTCTGCCTGGCACAACATAGCTCAATATGTTGTATCTTTCTCAGACCTTATCACAAATGGCCTTCCTATGAAATTCTCATCTAGACTCAGCTAAATGTCTCCCATTCTTTGTGCTCTCTGATTCTTTGGAAATTTCTAATTCAGTAACAATTTAGTAAGTAATCCAAAGACTAAGGGTCTGTATTAGTCAGGGTTCTCTAGAGGAAACAGAGTTGATAGAATGGATTATAATAAAAGGGAATTTATTGGGGTAGCTCAAGACAGTCCAAAAATAGTCTGTGGCCCACCGATGAAGGAGCCAGTAGCTGTTCA
>PVHP010028908.1:0-22791 GCA_004024765.1 Zapus hudsonius | reverse complement strand
AAGATGGAGCCCCGAAGAACAAAGGAGCAGGGTTTTTATAGACAGAAGCTATTTAATTATAATATAGCTTAGGTCACAGGGTGTGTGGTATTTTTATTGGCTCCTTTCCTGTATTTATATGCCTCTTGATAGGTTATTTTCATGGAGCCACATCCCAGAGCCAGCACACATTCCAGGACGGCCATATGCTTCCTTATATGGTGTCTTTTTTTTTTTTTTTTTAATTTCCTGGTCTTTGTGACCAGACATTCTTTAGGGAGGGGGAAGTAAGTCTAAAAATGGAGTCTGCTTTACAAAATGGAGTCTGCTTTAGAAAATGGATTCTTCAGGTTCAAGGAGAGACGTTGTCTCAGATGGATCTGTCACTGACCTCTGACCTCCACACACAAGCACTCACGGGCATGCTCCCCTACACCCACACACTGGATAAGCACACACACGCAGAAAGCCACAACTTGTCATTCAATATTAGAGGTTGGTTTCCTATAATCTTTCAGGGATCATGGGACTATGAACCAGGTACCTAAGTAGGTCAGCCTTGGAAAAAACTGAAAAAAATTATACTACATCTTCAGTGAATTTGTAAGAGAGAAAACGATCTGATCTTCACAAAAATCAGTTTCATTCTTTTGAATTTAATTTCTTTCTACTTATTTCAGTTTTTTATTAAGTCCTTGGAGAAGCCTCCTTACACTTTCCCCTTTTTCAAGCCAGGAAATTTAACCCTGTACGTTAATAAATTCTTTTAAATTTACTTTGGAATCCCCTCTCATTACCAGGGGTTTTCTCCTCAGATCAGAAAAGACACGGAGGAAGTTGCTTCATATCCCACAAAGGAGGGCCGTGGATGGCTCTGGTGTAAAGCTCTTGATCAGAGCTCCCGAGTGTCTCCCATCCCTTCCTGTGTGTGCCCTTGTCTTATGCCCACCTCAGATAATGCAATGCTGAATTATCGCCATCTGTTCCTTGCTGGCACCCTGTTAGAGACACAAACGTGGATTTACTACTAAATACTTAATGCTGTATAAGCTTCGGGACCTTGGCTTGTACAAGCCTCTGGGAGCCTCGTAATTACTGAGGCTTCCTGGATGTAGTAGACATCTCCATGGGAAGGTGAAGTGTGTGTGTGTGTGTGTGTGTGTGTGTGTGTGTGTGTGTGTGCCTGCATGTGTGCAGTCTTCACACGATTTTTTTTAAAATAGCCTAAACCAATCACAGAAAAGGAGATATTTTAAAAAAGTGATTTTTTTTTCTTAAATGAGGCTAATTTTATACTTGTAATTTTATTTTGCTCCCAACATCAACCCTCTACGTGGTAAAAGTTTGTTTCCGCAAGCCTGCATTAGAATATATAGGTCATCCTATGCTTAGGAAACCTTTTTAGACCACATCTGAAAAGTCAAAAAAATATGAACAAACTTGCATTTCAAAAAACAGTCAAAAAAGCAGAACAAGAAATCTTTGGAAATTATTTCACGAAATATGCCAGAAGTGGATAAGCTCTGATCGTGGTGTTAGCAGAGTTGTGGGAAAGCTTTAGTGTGAGTCTATTTTGAAAAGAATCCTGACAGAATTTGCTGGAGCCGTCCACGAAGCAGAGTAAGAGAGCTTCATTTGTGATTGTAGGTTCTATGGCTGTAGTAACTCTGAAGGCTAATTAGTGTTTTCTTTATGCATTTGTGTATGTGCATGTTGGTTTCCATCCTGGTTATAGAAGTGTGTGTCTGTCTGTGTGTGTGTGTGTGTGTGTGTGTGTGTGTGTGTGTGTGTGTGTGTGTGTGTGATGAGCACACAGGCATATATGATGACAACTTTGAGTGTCATACTCAGAAACACTGACCAATTTTTTTAATCAAAGTAATTTTTTAAATTTTAAATTGATTTTGAGACAGTCACAGAAACATGACAGTAATGCATTTAGACTAACAAAAACAATGACTAATTTTAAGGGGATTTATGCAACAAATATAATCCTAGAATAACCACAGAAGATCTTCTGTCTGCCTAAATGATATTTTTAAATGACAAAGACAACTTTGTTATTTCAATCAATGAATAGCTGATTGATTGCAAATGATATACCACCTTTTTTTTCTTTTTGAGATAAGATCTCTCCTTTGCTGTAACTCAACACTTCTACTTGATCTCCCAGAGAACAAGCCCTGGGCCTCTTTCTGTCTCCTTCCCCAATGCTTGGCATTTTTACATGGGTTCTGGGAATCAACTTCAGGTCTTAATATGTGTGAGGCGAACAATTATCAACCCAGTTAGCTCTCTAGCCCAAAGGTTAATCTGGATGGCCAACTTGATTAGATTAGGATCCTCCTAAAGCATTTGGAAACTACCACTATGGGTGTGTCCTGAGGGAGCTTCCAGGCGGGATTAGAACTGGTGGGCTCTGATAAAATAAATCCCTGGTTGAATCCACTGATCTGTTCACCATTTGTTAATTTATTAACAAATTCCTACCCAAGAAGCTTTCATCATCTATGTACGTACATTTTACATGTATGAAAATTCAACTTGTATTTTCATACATGTTAAATATTTGAAGCTCCTCAAGGTTTTTGCAAACTAGCTAGTGTTATGGTTTGATCCAGGTGTCTCCCATAAACAAATGAATGTATTCTGAATGATCGATCCCCAGCTGATGGTAGTTCGGGAATTAGCACTTTGCAGGAGCTGTGTTGTTGGGGGTGGGCTCATGGGGGTTGTAAACCAGCTTCCCTTTGCCAGTGTTTGGCACACCTTCCTGCTGCTGTTTGCACTGCTGTGGTGGAGGTGATGTCCACCCCACCCCTCTGCTCATGCAATCATTTTCCCTGCCAGGATGGAGTCTCGCCTGGAGTCCGAAAACCAAATAAAACCATTCCTCCATAAGCCAATTTTCTTGGGTTCTTTCTGTGCAGCAACTAGAAAGCCGACTACAACAGCTAGTGTCCTATATTTTTAAAAAATGGGCTATTGAATTCAAATTTTGGGTGTATTTGTTTTATGTTGAAAAAAATGTTTACTGTTTCTCATTGTTCTTTCTTTTAATGTGGAATCATCCCAACATTTGAAAATAGCTAACACACAATTCAGTGGTGGAATATTTTAATTAATTGTCCTTAGCCAAAAAAGATCTATAAAAACAAAGCAGGTGATAATGATATGATGTTATCCATGATTCCAGTAATGCAATATCTGCCATGTACCTGTGAATTTAACAATTACGTATTTTTTTTCCTTTTTAAAATAAATTTAATTTTTCTTATTTTTCCTTTTTTGAGGTAGGATATCACTATAGCCCAGGTTGGTCAGCACACACACACACGCACACACACACACACACACACACACACACACACACACACACACACACGTGTGTGTGTGTGTGTGTGTGTGTGTGTGTGTGCGTGTGTGTATTCCATGATAGCCTCAAAATCCATGGAGATCTTCTTACCTCAACCTCCCCAGTGATGGAATAGGATTAATGGCATGCATAACCATGCCCAACATTGAAGTAACTTTATTCTATTTGTTTTATGTGGAGCATCATGAATAATGTCAGCACATGTTAGACATTGTCACTGAGGTATGTAAGTCACTACAACTCTGCTCTGCACCAGGTGCTATGCAGGTGGCTGCTGAAACTAAGACAGTTAATCATTGTCAACTTCACTGGGTTTAGAATCACCATGGAAACATTCTTTTGGGTGTGTAATGGATGTATCCAAATACATTGAAGAAGGAAGACCCATCCCATGGGCTGGAGCCCCAGATTGAATAAAACAGAAAGTGAGCTGAATACCATTATTTATCTCTCTGCTTCCTGGTCATGTGACCAGCTGCTTATACTCCTGCCTCCATGACCTCCCTACCATCATGGATTGAACCCTCAAAATGTGAGTCAAATTAACGACTTCCTTGAGTTTCTTTCATCAGGAATTTTGTCATAGAAAAGAGAAAAGTAGCTGATACAGAAATGAAGTTATACTGAAATATAAAATGCACTCAGTCATAAGATGATTTAGTAACTAGAATCAGATTTTACTGGTGAACCTCCAGCATGACCCCACAAGTGGACATCTTATTAGGGATTTTTCAGAATGACCATTGAAATTTGGTGTCATTTATACTTCTCTAGTTCTTACTTCCCAGAATACATTTGAGTGGATATTGTGTTTGCATGGGGCACTGGGTTCTTGCATGGATTCTTCCATGGTACATGTTTGCCTGAATCTCTTTTCCATCCTCTCAATTTTAAATACAAGTGAATATATTATCATTTCTCTTCCACATGTCTCCCACTTAGCTGAATTCCAGAAGCAGGAGCGGTGGCTCTCCAGGGCTGATTGGTGACTCTTGCTCTGTAGAAATGTGAGACCCAAAGTAGTGTTAATTTATATCACTGGGATCCTACTGCCTGAGTAAGAGATAGAGGTTACTTTAGAAAGGTAATTAAATTAGGATCAGTAATACGTATAGGCAAATATAAAGCATACATGTCTTCTCTTTGGAAGGTTTCCCACACATGCTTAGAGGCATAAAATTAACTAAATGTAAGATTCCTACATTGTTAAATTAATTTAGTCCCATGAGAAGTAGTATGTCAAATTATTAGTAATTTTAATTGGAAAAATGCATATCAAGTTTAAAAGAGAATTATGATGCAAATTACTATTAATTAACTTTTTGTAGATTTTTGGCTTGGTTATATAGAATCTGTTTCTAGTGCATGCGAGAATATACAGCAAAATTATTTTTAGAAAGAAATTCATAATCAGGTAAGATTGATTTAGCTATGAAATGTAATAAATAACAAGTTTTGTGTGTGTTGTGTTATGTCATTTGGGTTTTAGAAGAACTATAGCTTTTTGGCAAATTGTAAGAACTTTTATTGATAAACAGTCACTTTGCCAGATGTGGTGGTACATGTCTTTAATCCCATCACTTGGGAGGCAGAGATAGAAGGATGACCATGAATTTTAGGCCACCCTGATACTACGTAGTGAATTCCAGGTCAGCTTGGGCTAGAGCAAGACCTTACCTCAATATATATAGTCACTTCCAAGTTAAAATTTTAATTATCTTAGTGATGTTATGATATTAAAATTGAGTGTAAAATATTACATATGACTTCCTTAAAGACAGTAGTGATTCCAAATTTTAAAAAATATGGCACACAATGGTTAGTTTACTTAACTAGAAAAATCATCCAATAATATTGTCTTATTACTGTGATAAATATTACCTATATATTGCCAAAACAGTGTTATAAGTATATTTAATAATAATAAACAATAGCAAAAATCCGTTAGTTAGCTACAAGCACCTTCTAATTTTTATCAATGGAAAAATTTCCATGTTCACTAATTAACAATTATTTAAACTAAATGCATGTTTTAAAACATAATCACTTCAGGTTTTACTCATGATTACAGAACACAAATATTTACATGTCAAGTTACTGACTATAAAAGAGGAATGTCACTGAGTGATCTCACCACTGCCCTGTGGTTGACAGGCTTTATATGAGTGATGAACTTTTAATACATACTTTTCTATCAGTGGAATAATAACAATTAATGCAAAAAAAGACATTTGACTTAGCAATCATTTTAATACAATTCTAAATGTACTACTTCAATACATACAAATAGCTGGGCCTGGTTCATGCTTATAATCCTAGCATTTGGGAGGCTGAGGAAGCAGGATTGCTATAAATCTGAGGCTAGCCTGGACTATTGTAAGTATCAGGTCAGCCTGGGCTATAGTGAAGCTGTGTCTGGAAAAGGGGATTTGGAAGATAATTCATAATTTGATTTGATTTTTACAGACACTTTAAATAAATATTGAAACAGGGCTCTTCCCCTTTGGGTGTTTTTCAGAGGAAATTGTTCATAGTCATATATAATATCACTGGAAATTCAGTACTGATTATCATTCTGTTCCTTGGTCTTAACTTTTCCTTTTATGTTGGTGTGCTTGTTTCAGTTTTGTGACAGGCTATCTATGTCTATGACGGTCTTGCATTTGTGATCTTCCCAAGGCAGCCTTTCAGATGGGATTATAAATTTGCACCACTACACCCAAATGCTTTGAATTATTAATCTCAGTCTTCTCTTTCAGCTATTTTCAGGTGTTCTACCTTGCTGTGTCTTAACACCCATGTCACAGATCAAAACCTCATAGTCCTAACACAATGTAAGCAAAGAAGAACACCTCAAAACATCCAGGGTATTTCCAATCTCACTGCACTTAATTCTAGTCTCAGAAGACGAAGCTTTTTAGAGTAAATACATACACTTCACAATATCTACAAGGTTTCACAAATACCTGTATCTTTCACCTCTATCTTCAATATTCCTTCTTTGTCCCTTTTCAACCTGATTTTTATAATATCTGTTTCCTTTGAATCATAATCATTTCTTGTTGTGATATTACTGTCTGATTTACTATTTTTCATAGTTTTTGCAAAGCTCATATTATTGAGATACCATACTAAGTCAGGAAAGAAATGTCATGTGTGTCAAAAATATTAGCTATATTTAAAACGGAAAAGGTAATCATTGAAAATAAAATCAATTACTAATAGTTTGTATTTATGAGGAAGTTGAAATTGAAAGTGAGTGTGTCCCACAGACCAAAGCAGAGGCTCACATGGATCTCCAAGGAGGCTGGCTTATTGTTCAGGGCTGCCTGGATGGGGGATGCAGACAGCAGGGATGGAAGGGCTTCTAAGGGTTTTTAGTCAGGAGGGACACGTAGGCATTAAAGAGTTGCTTCCTTACGTGAGTTCTTCCTTATAAGCCCTCAAAGGGCTGGTTATTCCAGGTAATAGAAAGTTCGACAGAAACCTGAATTGACCATCTTCCACCCACGGCCATTTTGTTGCTTCAGCTGGCCTGAGTGGCTAGGCTACCAGAAACCATTGATAACATTTTCTAGGCTTTACATTTACATTTTTGATAAATGACTTAATATTTATTTAGCTTACCTATAGCAAGGTTCTTTGCTTATTCATTATATATAATAAGCTGGAATATGTAAACATAATTATCATTCATGTAGAAAGGCAGGAAGGGTTTGGCAGTTTTGTCAGGCAATCAAAGCTGTTGGATTGAATATGGACTCAAAAATTATGAAGTGATTTCTCACTTGTCAAGGAAAACTTGCATTGCGTTACTTCCTGGAAATTAATCTGTTGAAGTCACAAAACTGATATTCCCAGAAAAGCTTTAACAAAAAATGATTTTTTAGCTATGAAATTGTTATTTTACAAACAAGTTGGTCTAACAGTATTTAATATTTTCATGTATAGTTTTTAAGGTACCATATTCTAATAAAAAGCTATACGAAAATTTGTAAGAACAAATAAATATTTTCATGACAAATATATAAATCTGCAAGGATTTGCAAAGTCAAAACCAAACAAGATACATTTTAAAATTAAATTTAAAAAAATTTCAGAAGGAAGTTTTTTTTGTAAATATACCAGCTATATTCCCTTAGTTACTGTATCATAAATAATGCTAAGTAAAAACCATATTAACAATTATCTAAATTAAATAAATATTTTAGATTTCTGAGATCATTTCCTCTTTAATCTTTCAATATCTTTCATCTTTTTACTTTCCGTTCTATTCAACATAATTGTACACTGAAAATTTTGAGGCTTACATATGCGCACATTTCTTTCAAATACTGAACGTTTTGGTCTATGATTCTAACTGCAGTGCTATAAAACTGAGTCAACCTTTTCAGATTCTTAACATCTATATTTCACACACACACACACACACACACACGCATGTGTGCGTGTGTGATTGTATTCAGTTTTCTAATAACAGGTGTTTGTTTCCAAATCTAGAAGAAGGAATCTGTTTGAGTAGCTGCAATTCAAAGTCTACTTTTGATTGAAAAACAAAATCTGTGAGTTAATTACTTTATTTTTTGTTTCAGTTGCCAAATGTATGCATGAAAATTCATCTATTATCTTTCCAAATAATAAAAAAGCCCAAAGCCACATTTTTAATGGTGTTGCTTCCTTGTTTCACCTTTTTTAGTTAAAATCCTTCGTAAATGTACACGTTTTGGGTTACTCTTTTTTCTAAATCATGCCAATTTGATAAAGTTAACAAGAATTAATTGGTTATTTATGATAATTAAAGGTATCCTTATAGCAATTTTTCCTTATAGCAATTCATATTTATTACCTTTCTTTCATTATAGAGGAAATGACAAAAAATTTAATTATAGAAACTGACATTTTTGGATCAATATATATGCATATATAAGTTTTATTATATTTAATTTTTTATTTATATATTTTTAAGAAAAAAGAGAAACAAGGCTGTTCCAGGGCCTCTAGCCACTGCACACTAACTCCAGACTCATGCGCCACTTTGTGCATCTGGCTTTATATGGGTACTGGGGAATCAAACCTTTGAGCTTAAGTACCTATCAGAGACTTTGATAATCAAAAGGCATCCTTTAACTCCTAAAACACCATTCCATCATTTAGGAGAAAAAGAAATCCCACTCAAGGTAGAATTGCACAGTGATTTATAGTTTGACTCAATTAAAGGTGTGTGTTATTGCTCAAGACTCCTCCTTAAGCTATGGAACTAAATCAAGATGGTTTTACTTACCTTAGCAAAGTGGTTTCCTCTATAATCAATAGACCAAAGAATGTGCTGCATCTGAAACATTTTTAAGTATCTATTTCTTCCTCCTTGAAAATCTCATGTTCTCAAAAGGCCCAGCAGTTAAGGCACTTGGCTGCAAAGCCGAAAAACCCAGGTTCAATTCCCCAGTCCCCAAATAAAGCCAGATGTACAAAGTGACCCAGGCATCTGGAGTTTATTTGCAGAGGCTGGAGGCCCTAGTGCTCTCTTTCTTCTTTCTCTCCTTTAATTAATTAACTGATATATATATATATATATATATATATATATATATATATATATGGGCTGGAGAGAAAATCTCATGTCCTCTTTTGGATTATTTAAAAAGCTTTCAAAGCACCTTCTAATACATATGAGATCCTAACTAATCAAGTTTTTACCAAATATTAAATTTCATTTCTTCACTATTGTGGCTTTATATTAATATTTAACTAACTTCTTATTTTAAGGAGTTAGCCAAAGTTATTTAAAGTATTATTAATTATAGAGTACTATTATGATGTTTGTACATAAAATTTGCACATATAAGCATGTAATTAGTCATATATATCTTTTTCTGTACCAGTCCATAGGCCCCATTCTGGAGTTTCTTAATACAGGTAAAAACTATAATTTATCTAAAAACATAACTAAGATCCTCAATTATATTTAAATGTAGTAGCTCTAGTTGAAAAAATAGAAAGTCCAATCCATTGTCATTATGAGGTCTTTAAATAAATCTAGTCTCCAGCAGACTAGGAATTTTCTAAATTTAACCTAATTTGAAATATTAACATATTGAACATTCATAATCCTTATCAGTGAAAGATATCAAATATCTTTCATATTTCAATCATATATATCAATTTTAATTAGGATTATGAACTAGGGTTCAATTATGTACTTGTTATGTATATGATATGTCTTATATAGGGCTTTAAGGTATTAAAAAACACACTCAAAATCCTACTGAGAATACCATCATCTGTTAATATCATAGAAAGAAATTTTCAGGGCTGGAGAGATTGCTTGGTGGTTAAGGTGCTTGCCTGCAAAGCCAAATGACCTGAGTTTGATATCCCAGTAGCCATGTAAAGTCAAATGCACAAAGTGGCAAATGCATCTGGAGTTGGAGTCTGTTCTCAGTGGCTGGAGCCTCTGGCACACCCACTCTCTCTGCCTCTCTTCTATCTCTCTCTGCTTACAAATAAATAAATAAATGATATTTTTTAAAAAGAAATAAATTATCTCATGTTCTCATCTATTGTATAAAAAAAATAACAGATTTCTTGGCTTTATTTCTTTTAACTAAGGACAGTAAGTATATACACAATTCAAATATAACAGAAAGTATATTTGTTTTGATTTTATTTTCTAGCTTTTAATGGTTTTTTGAATAATATATTCTATTTGTTAACCAATGAACACTTGGGATTACATTGATTCATTATAAATATTTACCATAGAGAAGCAGAGGAAGATTTGACACAGGAGAAGAGTTAGACCATGGAGACATATTGGGTAGGTTTAAGGCCATGAGCCAAGGAATGATGGCAGCAGTGAATTCTGTCTTCCAGCTTCCTGTCAGAGTATGGTGGTGCTGACAACTTGTTCTCAGCCTGGTTACATTGATTTTGAGTTTCTGGCATCCAAAATTTTGAGAAAATAAATTTATTTTAAGCTACCACTTTTGTGGTGATTTCTCACATCGGTCACAGGAAACCATTCCAAAACAGAATTTAGCTCATGTCTATGGTCTTGGAGGAGATCTGTATACCTGAGTGAGGAAATCTTGGGAGTTTGGTGCATTATTAGAGCTGTAAGATGTTACAGCTGTGTTAGGAGAGGGGTGTTTACTAAAAACAAAAAAAGAAAAATTCTACCTGTAAGAAAGGCATGTTGTGATTCAAGGTGTGTAGAAAAAGTGGCCAGAAGTGAAAATATGCACAGTCAATAGCCAATGGACTAAATCTCTCAGCAAGGCTGAAGAAAGAAATGCTTTGCAAGACAAATGAAGATATGTCTGGAGTTATATCTTTGGACATTTGAAAATGACCATGGATTGTGAGGATTATTTTTTCACATCAACACCAACCAGATTTCCTATGAATGAGACGCTGACCCGCCATATATACTAAATGAATTGGGCAGATGTTAATTGTCCTAGAAGTAATATGATGGATTTAAAACCAGAGCTCAGAACTCACGATGCTAGAATCATCTCCACTCTTCCTGAAGGTCCAATCTGTAAACAAACTGTTCCACTTTTGAGCTTCCAAGACAATACTATTCCCTGAAAAATGAGAATAACATGTGATTACACTCAGCTGCAATGGAATTATTCTGACAAGAGTGCTCAGTTTTTGTTTAGTTTTGTTTTATAAAGACACCTATTCTCATATGAAATTGATTTTTTAAATAGAGATTCAACCAATGATTCTATTTTGAGCAATGTTTAATCCCAGAGGGAGTATAAAACATAGTCCTTTCTCCAAAACAACAGAAACATAAAAACAAACAAAAACAGAAATGTGTCAGAGCAAAAGAAGTGTAAAATTTGACACATTTTATTTTAATTTTTGAAATGTAAGTGGTAGCTACTGACCCAGCATGAATAGAGTCTTGGACAAAAGAATACCACAAGGAGATTGCCCTGCCTGACACCTTGCAGGTAACTTCTTGTCAGGGGTTGGTTTCTTTTGCTTCAATGATACAACTGAAATGTGACTGCAGAAGTCTTTGAAAGTTTTCAGATCTATAGTCTTTGTGGAGTACAGGGCATTGTATGCTTGGAGGTCGCATACCACATACTGGATGGAAAAATGAATGTGTTGTAATTAGATGAAACAAATAAGAGGTTTTTCACTTTAAGTTTTCTGGATAAATATTTTCATGGTCCATTCAAGTAGACAGCTTGCAGAGTAATCAAGAAAATGACACAGTTAGGTTTGAGAGACGCCTCTCAGTTCTTACCTCTGGCCACTAGCTAGATCCATTGAGATTTAGAACTAGAAAAAGTCAAAGATTATTGAGCATCTGGCAGAAGAAGACTACACTTATATTCTTTTCTCATGTGTAAAAATAGGAATAGCAGTGACAGTAACTTTTAGAAGTTAATGAAAAGGCGTTGTGGTATTATAAACCCCCGTGACACCCGGACCATGAATTCATCACTCAGCATATGAGGACATACGAAAACATAAGGAGGTCCCCTCATGGTCACTGAACTCCAGGTGTCAGGGAGACACTCTAAAAGCTGAGCCACTATACTTCAGGTGCAGTACATGCAGTTACACTAAGACTGCTTCATCCTATAATTTTCACTAATAAGGCAGCTAGTAAGTCCCAAATCAGGGAAAGTGGTGAGGGAGAACAAGACTGCCTTCATACACATGTATATTTTGTATGAAATTTGTGATTTTCCTCACAATAAATAGGATTATTCAGGTTTCAAAGTTATAGTGGTTTATATTTGTGATGGTTACATTTTGCTGTCAACTTGACCATTTAATAATCTTGGGTGGGTCACTCAGGATGTTTACAGGAAGGCAGCCCTCTCAGTAGGGGGCAGGATGTAAGGAAGAAGCTAGAAATGAACATCCCTTCCTTGGAGGGCAGTGCAGGAAAAAAGTCCAAAGACTCAGGAACCCAACAATTCTGGGAAAGGGATGCAAGACCCTTCCCAAAGGTTATATAAAGGGGAAAGAAATCTCCCTCACTTCCCTGCCTGTTTGCTGTTGTGTGTGTGTGTGTGTGTGTGTGTGTGTGTGTGTGTGTGTGTGTGTGTGTGTGGTGTTGGTGATGTTTTCTTTCTCTCTCTGTTTGGAATGTGAAAGGGGGAGGGGCAGCCTCTTTCTCCATTATGGAACTTCCCCTAGATCATAGTGTCAATAAATTCTGTCTTTCATGACTGTGCTTGTTTTGGAGATTCATCCCAGCAGTGTGAGCTGACTATGACAGTTTTGGAACTAGCATCTGGGGTGAATTGCTGAGGAGAATTTGACCATATGGATTTAAGTCCTCTTGAACTTTTATACTGGAAGAATAGACAAGGATTTGCTACTTGCAACTGAAGATGCCTTCCAGACTGGTAAGCCATGTTTATGGACTACTCTGATGAGTGTTTGAAAATGCTAAGTGTAGAGAGAATGAATTGCATTTGGAGGCTCGGTTTGTGTATTTTCTAAGGGGAATGAGAGACTCCAGAAAACTTTGCTGGAATGACATAACTGGAATAAGGGATAGATGTCTTCTGCTGCCCGTACCCAGAGAGCTTGATCAAGGTTGAATTTAAGTAATGGATTGATGTGCTTGACTAATGATATAGAACTGAGAATTTAAGATTTAAAGTGGGAAAAATTCAAGCAAGTTTTACTTACTGGCACGGGGAGTGTCGTCAAGTTACACATTAGCAGTCCTAAAGAAGAAAGCCCAACTGCTCACATTAAAATGATGGGAAGAATGCTTGAGGTGTTTCCATCCAGGAAGGACTAAATGATAGACTATGCAAACTCTTTTGGAAGGAGATAGCTGAAATGAAGGAACCTGCTTTTAAAGGTCATGATTTACTTCATCTCTGAATTAACAACATGGCTGTGTCCTTAGGTCACGAAGTGCACATGCTTCCAGGAGCTGATGCTGAGATGTGGTATATGCATTAGGGTGTGATGTCCCTGATAGGCCAGTGAAGCCTTTGTAAGATGGACTGTGGTTTGCCATGGAGATCTGGAGATGTTTTAATATAATAGGACTGTGCAGGGGCTACCATGGAGTGCTATTGGCTAAGGATGGAAGGTTTCGCCAAGTACTCAGCCAAATTAGAGGGAAGGAATTGGAAAATCTAGAGACTTTCAGTCGCTGGTAGTGATATTGGTTTTAAACCACAGATGTTTGATGTTGCCTAATGGTTGTTGAGTTTGCATTGGTCCAGTCTTGTTATGCCTCATAGAAGTTGGAAATGTTGACTCTGCCATTGTATGTAAAAAGCATATAACTTATTTTGATTTTTACACAACTCACAATTAAGAGATCTTGCCTTATGATGGGGGAAATTATGCATTGCTAGTTATACTTGGGATAGTTATGTCATATTAGGCAGAATTATGATCTTGTTTCTGTCTTTATTTGGAAATTAATTACAATGTAAGTAGATTTGATTTGATGTCAAATTGACAAGGGGTGGATTTGTGATGGTTAAGTTGTTTGTGTTGTCAATTTGACATTTTAGTAATCTTGGGTGGGTCTTGAGGATGTTCACAGGAAGGCAGTCCTCTCAGTATGGGGCAGGATGTAAGGAGGCTCAGTAAAGCTAGAAACTAACATCTCTTCCTGGGAGGGATGTGCAGGAAGGAAATTTCAATGACTCAGGAAGCCAACAAGTCTGGGAAAGGGTTGCAAGACTTCACCCTAAGGCTTTATAAGGGGGAAATATCTCTCTCACTTCCCTACTTATTTGCTGTTGTATGTGTGGTGCTGGTGA
Organism: Zapus hudsonius; assembly: GCA_004024765.1. Taxonomy (NCBI): domain Eukaryota; kingdom Metazoa; phylum Chordata; class Mammalia; order Rodentia; family Dipodidae; genus Zapus; species Zapus hudsonius. The sequence continues at coordinate 8,661 of PVHP010028908.1, read as the reverse complement.
TAGTTTTTGTCTCTCTGCTTGGACTATGAAAAATGGGGGGATGAGGGACAGCCTCTTTCTCTATTATGGAACTTCCCCTGAATCCGTAGGATCAATAAATCCTTTCCTTCCATGACTATGCCTGGTTTGGAGATTCATCTCAGTGGCATGTGCCTAACTACAAAAATATTGATTGTCAATTTGACAGGACTTAGGATCACCTATGAGAGATTATGTTAATTGGGTGAAAATTTGTGCATGTCTATGAGATATTATTTTGATTATGTTAACTGTAGGTAGCATCATTCCATTGGTCCTGAACTATATAAAAAGGAGAAATCTGGCTGAGCAGCAGCATTCCTCCCTCTGCTCTGCTCGCTCACCGAGGGTTGAATGTGCACAGTTGCTTCAAGCTCCAACTCTCATGCCTGCCTCAACGTAACAGGATGTTACCTGGAACTGTAAACTGAAATAAACCCTTCCTTCCTCAAACTGAGTTTTTTTTTTTTTCAGGTAATCTATCCCAGCAACAAGTAGATAATGCAAACAGAAGTACTGATTCTCAAAGTATAAATACTTTTTTCAGGTGACACAGCAAATTTTTCATAATGTTATAAAGTTGTTATTGCCAGCAAGATAGCATGAACATCTGTGTTCCCAAGCACTAGAACACTAGAAAGGGAAATGGAGGTACCACTTTTGTAGAAATTTCCTGTGACAAACAGACAAAGCTATAACAGCAAGAAGAGAGTGGAGCTTCATTTATTATTATTATTATTACAAATGTCAGAATTTACAGCAATGGGCCAAGCATAGATTAAGCATTGGCCCAGAGTCCCAGTTACAAAGGGGTTTTATAGTAGGGTACAGAGATGTGTATGTGGCATTAGGCATATAAATTAACAAGCACAAGGAAGCAGATGCCTACTCCTAGCAACTTGCACCTTTACAATGGGTTCCAGAGAGGCTCAGATAATCCTCCCCAGCTATTCTCCAGTCTCATTTTCTCCCCTAACTTCCTTGTCACAGTTAAGGCAGTTGTTCCTTTTGCTTCACTGAATTTCAAAGCCCTGGTAGTTTCTCACATCATGCTATGTGACTAGCCGTCTGTGGCCTGCAGAATGTAAAGACAAACAGATATCTACAGAATGTAATAATGAATAAGGGGGAGGGAAGTAAACTCACACTCCTTTTTGCTCTAATATCACCACAAGATTTGCTCTTACAAAGTATCTAATTCTTGACAATAAAGACGTTTTTAAAAAGATCCACAGAATAGGAGGCAGCCAGGGTGCTTTTCCTTCAGGATAACAGGATGGGCTGAGTGGTGGTGTGGTCTAGATGTTAGTTGTCCACCACAGGCCCAAACGTTTGATTATTGGCTCTCAAGTGGTGGTGGTGTTCAGCAAGGTTGTGGACCCTTTATAAGAGCTGGAGAATTGCAAGAAGCAGTGGATCACTAAGGATATTGTCATAGTCAGCCACATGACACTGGGATACATCTCCAAACCAGGCAGTTTTGGGAGGAAAATATTTATTAAAGTAACAGATCCAGGGGAAGTTTAATAATGAAGAAAAAGGCTGGCCTCACTTTCACAGATCTAAGCAGAGAGAAAAACCCACCCCGCACCTCCAGCCGGCACACTTCAACTCAACTAACAAAACAGCAGGACCTTCAGCCCTGAACTCAGACTGCTCTTTGCAAATGTATAGGTAGAATTTTACGTCCACCTTAGAAATAACCTTTTGCCTGGACCCTAGGAGGCCAGGCCAAAGTGACACCTCCTCAAACCAGGAAGCTGGAGAAAAACTGATAAATCTTGAATCTATTGGGGGACACCCATTCAAACACCACAGATATGTAATGGAAAATTTGGAGTTCCCAGCTAGTTCTACTGCACCTTAAAACTTAAGAGTACCAAGACTCTTATCATATAAAATTAACGAATTAAAATTATTGATTACCAGAGGATAAGGTATGGTAAGGAGGCTTTATATTAGAGGAAAGGAGAAGCTACAGACCAGCCACCAGTGAGAAAACAACACATGGGGGAGGTTTTAGCCAAACAAAAGAAGGGAAAATTTAAGAGGGTTCATGTAGGGAAGAAGTCCACTGCCCCCTCATGGCTATGATAAAGGGGGCTTACCTAGGCTTGAAGATTCAGATGTCTCTCAGCTGGGCAGCCATGAGGGAAAAGAGAGAAATCTGTCCTTCTCCCGGTAAATATTTCCTCTGGCTCACATGAGACAACTGGTTGGTCCTTCTTTGACCAATAATTTTCAGGATTAGGTTTGAGCTCTAATAAGAGACTCTTCCCACTCAAGTGGAATGGGTCAGGTAAGGCAGGAGAATGGTACAGCCTGGCTGCAAGCACAAGTCCGAGGTAACAACACTCCTGGTTACCTTTGGGGTCCCAGTCACCCTAACCTGTCACAGATAGGTCTTGGAGTTTTAGTGACAGGCTGTACTTCCTATTCATTCTCTGCTTCCTGACTGCCAATGTAATATGTCCAGTGAGCCCTCAATCCTTGTGGCCATGTCTTCTTAAACTGTAAGCCAAAATAAACCTTTTCCCCTCATTGGTAGTTTGAATTTATGTCCCTCAGACTACAGCCACTGGGCTGGAAGAGGTGTCACTTGGGGTGGATCCTGGAGTCCAGCCTAAAGATATATTTGGGGGCAGATCTGATTCCAACACAAAGGTGTGAGAGAGGCTTGAGCTCTGGCAGCGTGCTTGCATGCTGTTTGATTTGTGGGGGCGATTTGGTTGTTTCTCTGTGCTTGCGTGTAAGGAAGCAGCTTTTCCCAGCATTAATGGAAGTTCCCCTAGATCTGTAAATTTGAATGCTTGCAAATTTCTTGCTGTTCATGTGGTACATCTCAAAGATTTTTTTTTTTTGCATTCCGTTTTTAGCCAACTCAGATACGTTGTAACTCATATAACATAATAATTTGGGATATACTTTTTAACTCAGACATTTCACATTTGGTTATTCTTTAAAAGTGTCTTTTATTTTGTATTCTCTTTGTCTAATACATTTCTCATTGTTTATTATTTTTGATTATTGATATATAAATTCCTATAGTTTTATATTTTGGCAGTATGTTTATTAAACGATCATGATTTTTCAACGTTATAAATCATATTTATGTCTCTCCAGAATTTTTCTATTGGTGTAAATTCTGTTTCCTGTTTAACGTCTTTCCGTCACTTGTTTTATTTTTCCTGTGTTGTCATCACATCCACAATGATGTAGCCTTCTGGTCAGTTGAAATTGCACTGGGAATTATTTAAAGGCCTTTCAGTAAGTCTGCCAGTCTTGTGTGGTCCTGTTTGCCCTGGGGCATTTCCTCCATATCTGGGAGAGTATATCTCTTTTAGAGTCTTCACTTCCTTCTTACATTGTGCGTTGAGGATAATCAAAGCTAAGAGATGGGTGATTTCTCAAGTCTGTTGACTAGGCCCTCACTTCTGGGTATTTCTCTGATTGATATATGCTGGAGCTTTTCAATTTCACTCGTGAATAACTCATATTCCAAATTACCCTTTTCAGATTTTTTGGTCTTTCTTATATTTGCTCCAACTTCTTTTTCCACTTCAAACAGGTGAGATATTAAAAAAAAATATGTCAAAAAATATCAGCTGAGTACAGGGCATTTCCTTTTGAGTGAGTTCTAAGTCAGGTCAAATAAAGAAGAACCCTGAAAATGGAGCTTTTCTTAAGAGCTGGCTGATGGGTTGTAGAGAGATAGGGCTTTGAGGTTGGAGCTTTTAGAGTCTCAGCTTTGTGCCATTATATCCAGTGCGTGTTAGGCTGCTGGCCTCTACAGCTCCCATGGATGAATGAATATTGCTTTTGGAGTGTGTAATGGACCTGGAAACAGAGATATAGGCATGGATCTGGCTAAAACACTATATATTGCCATTCTACCTAGTACCTGAGAGAGGGTAAAAAACAGGAGAAATTATGAATTATGAGGTCCTAGGCTGGGTAAGGAGACCCTCACAGCAGGGTCTGGTTGAATCCTATCCTGAGCTGAGAGCCATGCATTCCCAGCACAATTAACATTTGCTGTGAAGGTGCTAACATACAGAAACTATTTCTTTTAAGAATTTTATAGAAGCAACAAACCAGACTTACCACCTAAATATAGGTAGGGCCTCATTCCTCCTCCAGACCTGTTTTAGGAATCACATTGAGCACAGGTAACTCTGGTCTGTAGTGAAGATAACCTGACATGTGCTTCTCTAAGATCCAGTTTCACCTTGTTAACTGTAATCCTATCAGGTATAGCCCAAGCAATCACCCTGAGTTCATTTAGCTTCCTTAACAACCTTCTGAAGACAATAACTTCAGCAATCAACAAAATCCAAAATATGACTACCACAAACGCCATAAAAACGACGCCCTTGCTCTTGGGTATTTCAAACTTTCTTCCAAACTCTGTCTCTTAACCCTCGTGTTTAAAATTGACATTAAAAAATTTCTTTCAATAAGCTTCAACACTGCTGTATTCTGGATCATCCTGGAACTATTTTCTGCAGTAGACTCTCTGGCTTTACCAGAATTGAGTTCAGTAGAAAATCAGGGACCTCTTGGTTGTTTAGGGTCTCCAGTGTCATCTGCTCCTCTCTGACTGACCCAGGCCTTCTACCTGGATAAATGCTTCTTGGGCTGCTGAAAACATTGAACTAATTTCACAGACTTCTTATGACTTTGTATTCTGATACCAATAATTTCATAATGTAGTGGGAACTGGGGACAGCAGGTGAACACCCGGGGCTTCACCGTTGCACTTTCCCAGAGTTCCTGTCTCAGAATGCCAATAAATTGGACAATTTTGACAGAGTATTTTCTTATCACACACATTTATTCTAGATTAAGAGTCTGTTTAAGGGAACTGGGAATGGGATGGGGAGCAGCCCAACCACCACGTGGTCTGTGAGGTTTACCAATCATCATCAAAAGTGCACAGAATCACCAAAAAGTGAGAAAAATAACACACATGATAAAGAGAAAATCCCTCTCCCCTCTGATCTCATGATCAGAGGCGGGGGAAGGGTACTCACCACCTGCAGCCCAGCAGTCAGGACAGGAAAAAGAAGTAAGTGTCCAAGCTTGAACCAGCACTTTTAAAGGTTTTGCTGGGGGGAGTGGCAACGCCCTGGCCTGGGGGTGTTTTTGGTCTCTGTCAATGTGATATGAGTTCACTGTCAGAGGCCACACCCTATCTACCTGTTGGGGAGGATCTTTCTCCTTATCCCTCTCAATAATTTCTGCAGAGGAACAGGCTTTCGGGGACATTTTCTCACCCCTCCTTTTTGAAGGTGTGATGGCATCCAGTGCTGGAGGAGTGCTGCTCATTTGACTTCCTGACTGTGTGGCTTAGTGTTTGTGAGTAGACAAGCGAGCTCAATAATGTTGCACTACCTAGCTGAGGAACATTTTGAAAATGTAGAAATTCTTAATTTTCCTTCTTTTACTTTCATGTGATCTGCTAACATACTATCACTATGTCTCCTCTTTTGAAACTTTGAATAATTTGTCAAATTATTGGTGCCAGATACCTAAGATGGTGCACATTTTAAAAAGAAGTTGTCACTTGTAACAATGAGTCCATCTTTATGCATAGTCATATGTAAATATTGCTAATATATTTTCTTATAAAATTATTGAAATTTTCTCCAAAATAACTCAGATGAAATAGAAATATTTTAATAATTTTTCTATATTTGTTTATACATTTGTATTTCTGAATTTGTATAAACATTCATTATTTTGATTTTGTTTGCTTAATTTGCCTCATTTTTCTTTGAGTGATAAATCCTTGGTTTTACCAGTATGTTTTCTTCTGTTATTTTCATTAACTTTGTTTTATGATTTTATTTGTTTTTATTCTTTTTCTATTTTCTGTTTTTCTTTCGATGAATATTTTACTTTTACCTCATACAGTTTTGCTTGAGTTGCACTTCTGTGTCTTTTTGAGCAAAAAAAAAATTAAGTAAAATACCTATTTGATAATGTAAAATTGTGTTTTTATTTATTCTATTTACCTTAAAATGTTAAGTACACATTTTTTCTTTATTAAAATTTATACAGCATCCACTTGCATATGTTAGTGTTTGATTTTTCTAGATACTTCATTTAATAGGCATTATGTACTCTATCAATTTTTCTAAGACATACCTTATATCTACATTTGAACATACTTGGAATGAGAGTGCATACCATAGTCATCATTTTGGCCTGACAGTAGTTAAAAGTTTGTTGACTGTAATTCATGTGGACTGGGCCACACAGCTCAGTGGGTGACCTGGTGTGTAGTTCACTCTAGTGCCAGGTATCAAGTGATCACTACAATCACCAAATCTTTTAGGAGATATTCCAAAATAAAAAAATATATATCATTATGAGGAGTGATAAAATATTTGGTTTTCCTTGTCCACATTCTATAGTAGTCAGACATCTCAGTTATCTAATTAGTATTACAGTACATTAGTATTATTATAGTATTATATTCTGATTAGTATTGCAGTTTCATATAGTTTTATACCAGTGACCATTGTTTTTCATAATGACCTAAAATGCAAGAGCAATGATGCTGGTGGTTCATATAAGCCAGAGAGGCTGTGGAGTGCTTCCTCTACAAAAGACCTCACATCATCATGACAAGGTGAACATAGTATAATAGTGAAATTGTGGACTTATCACATTCATATTTTTTGTTAGGGTATTCTATTTCATTATTAGTCATCAGTGACAACTTATTACTGTGCCCAATTTACAAATTAAACTTTATCTTAAGAGAGTGTTTATACAAAGATGTGATGTAAGTAGAGTTTGTTACACTCCCTGGCTTCAAACCCTTACTGACCACAGAAAACTAGTGTACATATGTAATCATTAGTTATACTGTGTGTGCTATTGGAAGTGTTGGACTGTGAATGTTGACTTTAGGTATAACTATATATCCAAAATTGCATTGTACTTGGAATTGTAACGAAGCAGTGACAATTTGCAGAAACTATAATAGACATAAAAACCGTGAATGAGGAAAAATATGTTACCTGTGATGCACATACCCCAGTGTTACCTTGTGCTGTCGATGTTCCTGTAAACTCATATAAATGAGTTAAGTGCAGCATGCAAAGCTGTAAGTTTGCAGTAAATTGTATTAAAGTCCCATGGACAGTGTGTAACACTTCTAAGAAAGGCTGCATCAGTAGCAGCCTTAGTGACCAGAGATTATAGCGTGTAAAATCTTAGAATCTGGGAAATTAAAAAGTGATCTAGGGCTGGAGAGATGGCTCAGTTGGCAAGGCGCTTGCCTGCAACACCTAACAACCTCAGTTCGATTTCCCAGTACCCACATAAAGCCAGATGAACAAAGCATCTAGAGTTCCTTTGCAGCAGCTGGAGGGACCTGGTGCACCGTTCTCTCTGTCCTCTCTTCTATCTCTTCCTACTTACAAATAAATAAAAATATTTTTAAAGTGATCCAAAGGAATTGGACTGTGTCAGAAGAAGTTTTACTAACACCTTCACTCTCATTTTTACCAAACAGCTTCTGTGTTGATGATTGAAGAACATCAGCAACCCAAATTGTAGATTAAAGTCGTTTAGTTAACATCATTCAGGAATTCTGAGAGGGAAGCAAGCCCTGCAATGCAGGCTAATTACCAATGTTTTCTCTTATGTTCTTTATGCTGCATAAACACTGAGCATCTTACTGAAGCACTAGCTCTGTGGCTCTTTCTGATCACTACATTTGTTGTATTAGTAGTTGTTTATTAGCTGCTGGGTTCACTTGTTTATTAAATAAGCTGCTGTGCTCATTTGTTTTATCTGCATAATTTTATAATTGCATTGTTTCTACATTTATTGACTTTTAACATAAGATGCCTATTTTTTATAAAAAGAAGTTATCATTTTTTCAGTGCCTTACCCTCATTAATTGTGCTTATTTACATTATTTTTACATTTCCTAAATTGATTTTTAATGGGATCCTCTATAATAATAATCCTCTAATTTCATTAAACTGATACAACCGAACACAGCTCACACTCAACACTAGAATGCCTTCTATTTGTGTGATTAGTAACCTCAGAGTTGTCTAAATTCTGTGATATCTTTTTAGATATTTTTGAGAGTCAAAGAAATTTTCCATTTCATGAAATTTCTGAGGCTGACCACTACACTTACATGAAAGTACTTCTGTCTTCAGTCAAGCTTTTCCCCCCATTAAATGCTTATTTTTTGAACAAGTATCTTCTGGCAATTTATTTTTCCTGGCATTGATTTTTTTTTTATTGTCCATAATGAGTTACATTTAGTGGGCAAACAATGAGTTGTTATCCCCAATTCCCCTCCCCACTCCGCTGGATAACCACCTTCATGGGTCTTCTGGATCAGTCCTTGTGTCAGAGGACCATGGATAGCCTAGTATTCAGCCAGGTTCTCCTGGCCATACCTCTGGATAGTCTCCCCCACCACGGCTCTCACAATCTTTCCGCCCCCTCTTCGGCATAGTTCCCTGAGTCGTGGTGGATGAGTAATAAGTTTGCTTTAAGGTTGTGAGCTTAGGGGTCTTTGTGTCGAAAATCGTTGGTTTCTGTTCCACTGGCTAATCCTGTGTTGATTTAATGGCTGTGGCAGTGGGCTCCTTGTTCATCTCGTCA
>PVHP010028907.1:9097-22826 GCA_004024765.1 Zapus hudsonius | reverse complement strand
GGGGGGAGTAACAATAGCAGCAAACAGTGGGAGAGAGAAGACTAGTGGTGATGTAACAGTGTCCAACCCATGGTATAAAATGCTTTAACTTTTAAAAATATCAGACATAGGCTAAAAAATATGACTAAGAGACAGGATGCTCTCTAAGGGACAGGATGCTATCATCTAAGGAGATCAGACACACTTAAAATTACTATACAATAGGCACCAACAAAACAAAACAAACTTCTGGGGGAAAAACATGCAAACCAAAAAGCACCTGAAATTCAGTTACTCTAAAAACATTCTGCAGAGAAGGAAGGAGAAGATACACACCTCAGATTTCACTGAGCTTCATCTGGATGCTAAAACACTAAAGAAACCAATGAAAAATCAAGAAAAACTGTATACACCCTCAAGGCCAGTGAATGCTAAGTGATACGTCATCTAGGTTCTGGTGAGGGCTGGACCAGGCATCTGGGGTAGGTGGGTACTTCAACTGGATCAATAATGAGTATATTATCTCTTCTTAAAATAGATGGTTAGTCCTAAAGATTTTAATTTTTTCCTTTGTTTATCTCTTCGTCTAAAATAATTCAAAAGAAAACCAGAAATCAATATGCGATATTTGTGCCTACTTGAAAACCATACCTGCTTCCAGGGAATACTGACAACCTTGAAAATGAATCAGTTTTAAGTTTAGAAAGTGCCACTATTTTCCCTGTCCCTCCTGTCTTTCCTCACAATTGTAAAAAGAAGACGAATTTCATATTCCACATTCTGCAAAGGAAGAAGGGAAAAGGTCCAGGATGGTGACTTACTTTCCTTAAAGAGACAAGTCTCTGCATCTGTCCTCAGTCCAAAATTCCAACTCACTTTCCTCCCTGAGTGTGGTCCACCTTACATCTGACCACAAATGTAAAGAAGAAATCACAGAACCAGCCAGGCCCACATAATTGCCATTGTACCTGAATATTCCTGAGACCATTTTTAGCACATACCTGGGACCATTAGCACAAGAACAGACTCACAGGGGATACTCAGGCCATCTAACAAGATTTATACGCAAGGACTTCACTGGACCATAATTCAGAAAACTGTAAAGAATCTAAATACCTAACAGAAGAAAAGCATGCAGAATGTATGTCCATCAGTATCATTATAAATAACTCTCCCAAAGAAAACAACCTTCAATAGCCTACAGAAGCCAAGGATATCGTATTGATAGAGAATATGGTAGAACTCTTTGTCATCACACCACAGAGAAGGTTGCACAAGCCCGTTCACTCCACTCTTCCCATTTAGCTATGTTATGAATAGAGCATTGATGTCCATTGACAGACGAGTGGAAAAAATCTATGGCTCATATACACAATGGAGTTTTACTTAGTCATAAAGAAGAATGACATCATGAGGGCTGTGCGAATGCAGATGGAACTATTTTAAATGGAGGAAGTTACACACATATATATGCATATATGTACACATACATACATACATACATACATATAACAACATAACAACAAACGGGGAAGGGAGAAGACCAGCAAGAGAGGGAAGGAGGGAATGGGGAACGGCAAAGGGGAAGAAGGAAGATTAAAAACAAATAATAAGGGCATGTATGTGTGAAGATGTCATTAAAAACCATTGCTTTGTATGCTAACTTAAAATTAATAATAATAGCCGGGCGTGGTGGCGCCCGCCTTTAATCCCAGCACTCGGAAGGCAGAGGTAGGAGAATTGCTGTGAGTTCAAGGCCAGCCTGAGACTCCAGTGAATTCCAGGTCAGCCTGAGCTAGAGCGAGACCCTACCTCAAAAAACCAAAAAAAGAAATTAATAATTTTTAAATGATAGTTTTATTCTATTCAGATATAGTTGCTTTTATAAAAATTAACAGTGATGGTAGACAATATGCACAAATAAAGCCTAGGAAAATATGTAAAAACATTATTGATAAGTATACTGGAACTGATGAGTTCAAATTTTGATTTTGGTTTTCATTCTGTAAATAAACTCATCTTGTTCTTATCTGAACAAAATAAAGCGAGCCAATAAATTTTTTACAACTTCTTTGTTGCAAAGCCACCAGTAACTTTAGCCAGCTCCCTTTCCTGTGAGGTTAAAAAAGGGAAAATTCATATCCTTGAAGAAAATAACATCAAAATAAACTTAACCGAAGCTGAGCATGGAGACGCACGCCCATCATCCCAGCAGTCAGGAGGTGGACACAGGAGGGTCAGGATGTCCAGGCTACCCTGGGCTACACAGTGAGTTCAAGGCCAGCATGAGCGACATGAAACTCTGTTAGAAATAAGTAAATTAAATAATCCAAAAATGAAAATAAGACACGTCTGAAATGAACTCTAGGAGTTCATTGTGACCACTGAGTCCTAATGAAATAAAGAAGATGACCTCACCAGGGTAACTGAAGACCTCAGATCAAACTCCATTTCCTTGAGTTTGCAGGTTTCCTGCTCCAACAAGGCTTTCCAGCCGAGACATCTCACCTGTTATAATTGTCTGTGCAACTGAAGGGCCACACAAGCCATCCAACCACAGAGCTGCATCTTCTAATGCACTTAAGACTGTAAGCCCAGCCAGGCCCCAGGGAAGGTCCTGGCCATCCCAGCTCCCCACCCATCACACAAGACCAGCAATGGTTTCTTATCCACAGAACGGTTTCAAGAAGGCCCCTGTGCCGACCCATACAGTAATAGCTAATGGAATCCTAAAGTTCAATTCCCAAGCCAACATTTAATACTACAGGGTGTCACTTTCTCAAATGTGCACGCACCTAAAATTCTATGAGCCACATTCTATGAGTCTCCATCCCTTGGTTTGCCTGGGAGCTGTCCCTCGTATCAGCAGGTTGCTCTGCAAATCCTGCTGAGCATGCAGAAATTTAAGATCTTCAATCTTCTTTTCCGTTATAATGTACCTGTCATCAAAATAAAAGTGCAAGTGCGTCATGCTTTTTTCATTTCCGTTGTTAGAGAAAGGGATGGAGAGGGAGATGGAAGCCAAACACTCTGCTTTTATTTGACTCAAATATTTTTTGTGCCTTTTACCCAACCCCTTTCTCACTCCCTTCTTCTCACACTTCCTCTTGGGACTATGAATGAATCTGGATGCAAGATCCATGCCAGCTGGTGAATTCAGGAAAAAACAAGTCTGGAATTCAGAAAAATCAAGTTAGCCTAGCTGAAGTCATTCCCACGGAGTGTCCAGAGATAGCCCTCAGATGCTGTGCTCCTGAACAGGTATTTAGGTCTCAGTGAGGTTTCCATGGGAACAGCAGGGATGGAGAAGGCGAGGGTGATGAAGATGCTGTGGGTAGGATAGTGAGAAAGAGGAGGAGAATAAACCTATCACACAAAGCAAGGCTTTTAGAAAAGATTTTATTTATTTATTTGCAAGCAGAGAGAGAGAGAAAGAAGAGAGACAGAGAATGGGCATGCCAGGGCCTCCAGCCACTGCAAACAAATTTCAATGCATGCACCGCTTTGCGCATCTGACTTCATGGTACTGGGAATCAAACTAATAGCTTTTCACACAAGTGCTTTAACCACTGAGCAAGCTCTCCAGACTGTTTTTTATTAAAAAGAAAAGAAAAATGGACAAAAATTTCACATCAAAGAGAAGAAAGTGAAAACTCTGTGAAGTTTAAATTGACTTTGTAAGTTGGACACCACGATGTGAAATTAAGGCAAGTTTCCCTTCACCATTAGCTGAAGACAAAGCCCTTGTCTCTTCTACTTTTAGAGTGTCAATGAGACAGGGGTTAAAATCAGCATATTCTGCCTCTAAACGTGATGCTCACAATAATGCCGGATAATTCTATGGGTCACTCCATCCTTTTATTCCAGACACAAGAGGGAAGTCTGCATGCTTCTCTGCTGGGTTTCAGAAACATTCAAGTCCTCTCCAATTCCAAGTACTGGGAATGAGAAAGAGCAGTAACAGGCATGGATGATTCCAATTTAACTCACACTAAACACCCAGAGGAAGAATCCATTTCCATTACGTCCCAGCAACTCACAGGAGAGGGCGGGCAGAATGGGGGACCGTGATCTTTTCTGAGCAGCACATAAATAAAGAGCACTAACTCGGGAACAATTTAGATTAAGAGAAATATACACAGTCCGGCTAACTTCATTTTAAGATAACTCACTGGGGATATAACGATTTCTCAATAAACATCGCAACCAGCACAAAATATACTTCATTGCTTACGCCAGCCAAATAGAGAAGAAAACGGTGGAAATTTGAATAAATACAAAAACGAAAGGTAAAGGAAATAGAGGTAGGGAGAAGGCAGAGTGTGGAGAGATGCCTGGAACAGACCCAGATGCTGGACTCCACCAGAAGTGAGCTGTCAATCCAAGTTTCTGTGTCATCAATGGGTACCATCTGTGGGCACAGTCCTTTGAGACGGTAATTAGGCCCTTTCTATGGAATCATTCCTTTATTTATTTTTTTAAAATATTTTATTTATTCATTTTCAAGCAGAGAGATAGAGAGAGAGAGAGAGCACCAGGGTCACCACCTTGTGGGTCTGGCAATATGTGGGTACTGGGGAATTGAACCCAGGGCCTTCGGCACTGGAGGCAAGTGCTTTAACTGCTGAGCCATCTCTCCAGCCCGGAATCATTCCTTTAACTTCTCTGTCTTTCTAAATGTTTTCTTAGCTCTGCATGGGTCAGAGTTTCTCTCTTCGTGCCAAGATGCATGAAGTCTGCAGGAAGCAATGGTCTCTGAGAAGCTAGACCAGAGCCGGTTGAAAGGAATGGTTCTCAACCCTGGGGCAAGAGTTAGAGCAGAGGGCTGAGAAGAAAATGCTGCTCTCCTACAGCAGAGACGCTCGCATCCATGCTCGCAAGAGCTAGGAAACAGGATCAGCCTGGATGGCCATCGGTGATGCCTGGATAACAGAAATGACACAATGGGATTTTATTCAGCTGTCAAGAAAAATGAAACTATCAAATCTGCAGGAAATGGATGGAACTGGAGGGGATGATAGTCTACTAAACCCAGGCTCAGAAGGACAAACCACACATGCTCTCTCTCACACGCAGATGTCCATAGAGGCCACTATGCAAGAAAAGGGTGGGAAGAGAGTAAAACACTTATATGGAAGGAGATGGAGAGGACACTGGGGTGGAAAGGGTTAAGCAGGGGTGGGGTAGGGGACAAGGAGAGAAGGAAGTGAAGGAGGGCTAGCCAAGACCAAGGATGGATGAAAAAGCCATATGAAAATGCACTTCTTTAGAAACTAATTAAAGTTATCATTTTTAAAAAAGGAATCTGAATGAAGAAACCCTACATATGGCAGAAGCCATATGGTATTAAAGGACAATCCCAGTGCCTGGTGTGGGATACCAGCCTGTGATCCCAGGAGGCCACAGAAGCTTCCAGAACAATACAGGTTGTCTTCACTGCTCTCGATTGCCTGCTGGGGCTAGAGGGGAAGTCCTCACAGCTGAAAACACCACTGCTCATGTGGGGACTGAGCTGGAAGCGTCCTCCCTTCCAGTTAGTATCCATTGCACTGGAAGGTGCTGAACAGGCCGCTGGAAGAGAAATGACCTGGGCAGCCTCTTAGTTGAGAGAGAACCTGCTTTTGACGGTAATGGCAAACACCCACCCAGAGCACCCAAAGCCGGTCCGAATGACAAGAAGAGAAATCCAAGTGCCAACACTGGATGTGTCATCCTTAGCATCCTTCCAGGGCCGAAGGGACACTACAGACATTACAGAGGAAGTGGCATTTTAAAAATGAGTGAGCGCTGCTCTCACTGCTAGCCAGAACCTTCTCCTTGGAGATGGCAGGAGACACTGAGGAGACTCAAAACTCAATGAAGCAGAAGAGACTGAAGAGACTTCTAGCATGTCCGTCAAGGTTCAGGGACTGTTGTGGAAGAGGGGATGACAAGAATGATAAAATCCACAGTGTGGGAAGGTGTCCTTTGAGGAATTGTCCTCCCCACCAGAACCGACTGGTCCATCCACGGCCACAGTGATTACTGATAACCCACTGTGAAGACCCTCAGTGGAAGGGGGGCAGAGAGAGACATAAGAGACACACTTGATGGGAAATGACCAATTTGCAGGATGTTCATATATTGAAGTTCCCAATAAAAAGCATATATTAAAAACTTGGACCTTGGGCTGAAGAGATGGCTTAGCGGTTAGGGCATTTGCCTACAAAGCTGAAGGACCGGAGTTCAATTCCCCAGTGCCCATATAAAGCCAGATGCACAAGGTGGCACATGTGCCTGGAGTTCCTTTGCGGTGGCTGGAGGCCTGACAGCCCATTCTCTCTGTGTGCTTCTCTCTCTCTCTCTCTCTCTCTCTCTCTCTCTCTCTCTCTCTCTCTCTCTCTCTCTCTCTCTCACTCTCTCTCAAATAAATAAAATATTTTTAAAAAAAACCTTGGACCTTGATGGCTGGAGCGATGGCTCAGTAGTTAAAAGCACTTGTTCTGTAAGCCTGCCAGCTGGAATTCTCATCCCAGAACCCACTTAAAGCCTAACGCAAGGAGGCCATGTGTCCCTCAGTGGGAAGCAAAGTTAGCAGAATCTCAAAGCTCCCGGTCCAGGTCACCTGGCATTTGCAGCGTCGAACAACAGAAGAGACACTGTCTCAAACAAGGCGGAAGGTGAGGAGCGACAGCCCGAGGTTGTCCTTCACCCCACACACCTGTGTGTCACACACCTACCCACACATACACACCAGTGATTCTGTGGCTACAGGGCTCACCTTGAACCTTGTCTCATCTCCTAGACGACGATCCATGCTTCAGTCGAGTTAACTCCAAACTGGAGGTGTGAGTGGGTCTTCTATGGTGCAAGCCAATAAATACAAGCTTACAAATAACCAGCAACGTGACACGACAATTACGAGATGCCTGGAACTTCATGAGTATCAACAGATGCCAACCCCCACGCTGTTGGATGAAGCCCGGCCCTCAGCACAGTGTTGTTACGTGGGTCTCACATCATGGTGGCCTGAACCTGCTCTGGGTCTGGGTTGTGCAAATCTTCCTGACTAGCCAGCACTTAGAGTCCAGCCACCTCATCTACGGTAGCCTGAAGGCTTTCATTCCCCCCTTTTCTTTTCACAAATAGACATGTGTGAAAGAAGCAGCTCTGTGTGGGAGGCCTGAGAAGAGATGTCTTTCATTTCCCCTTCCTGCATGGAGGAGACAGCCCTGTCGGAGATCTGCAAACGACAAGGAGGTTTTGGAGGCCCTGCTGTCTCTCTCTGCCTGGCACTGCTCGGCATCTGTGGTGCTGTTTGAACTGATCAGCCTTGGGATGGTCAGGCAGAAACCCTGCCTGAGTGCACAGAAGGAAAACACAGGTCTTAAAGAAAAACAAACTGGAAATCTCTCTCCTGGAGTTCTTAGTCCTTCCAAAGGGGCCCCTGAATACAAATGTTCCTTCTATGGAGAATTGGGGGTTACAGTCTACTTGTAGCCATGCTGCAATGACTATTGCAATAGGAGGAGAAAACTGGGGGCTTGCACACCCAGCATGGCAGCAGGGTAGGGCCAAGATAGTGCTGACTGTTGGAGCTCAGCCTGGAGGGGCTGCGGGGGGGATGGGGTGTGTTCCTGAAGACAGCCCTCTAAACTTGAATAGCTCCTCCATGTCTATCTGGAAATGTGAAAATGTGATCACCTGCTTCATTAATTATGGTCCATACAGCTATGGATAGATGCTCACACTCTCTTTTTTTTAAAATATATATTTATTGTCCATAATGAGTTACATTATTTAGTGGGCAAACCATGCATTGTTATCCCGAATTCCCCAATTCCCTCCTCCCCATCCGTGATCAGTTGGATATCCTCCTCCGTGGGCTGTCTGTATAGTTCCCTCTTTGTAGGCACGGGGCATAAAAAGCAAACTGATGTTCATGCCAAAGCACGCCCTAGGGGAGCCAAGCCAGAGGAAGGCTTTATTCTGGCTCATGGCACTCCATACCTTCAGAGAGGCAACTGCCAGGGGAGCTTGAACTGCTCTGGGGATGGGCACACATGCTGTGGATGGCCGCCAGTTCTCTGGCACACCAAGTTGCCTGCGAGACGGGAGATGGTTCTTTCAGAGTGGTGATCGGCACATTTGTACATTCATTGATGCTAACTAATCATACTACCAAAGGAAGGTGTCATTGGCCTTGAACTCCAGGGATTCATTTTCGTAACTCATGTTTGGGCTGCCCTGGGTAAATCCCCAAGAAGTGAACTGAAACCTCTGTGTCTTCTACTTCTTTGTTGAAAAGTCTGATTTCAGGGTCTCTCAGCCATAGCAACATCTCATTTAGGTCTGATTCATTCTCTCCCGTGGATGCTTAGCAGTGAGCCTAACCTAAACCAGACAGAAGTCAGGAGCATCCCCCTGCCTCAGTGGTGACAATCCAAATTTCCGCTAGATATTGTTCCATGTTCCTTGGCATGCATAATCTTTGTTCAGCATAATTGTCCCTGGTTTTATATATATATATATATATATATATATATATATATATATATATATATATGTGTGTGTGTGTGTGTGTGTGTGTGTGTGTACACACACACACACACACACACACACACACACACACATATATATATGCTCGCCAATGCTTCGGCAGATAGAAAATCAAAGGATCTAAAATGTCATGACTCTCCCTTGTGGCCCCGTAGTGACCCACCATAAAACCCTTGACATGAAAAGAATTTCAAGAGCCATGAAGAAACCACCACCTTGGCAGGCTCATCTCTGCCAAGATCCAGGGGAGAAATAGGACTTCAGAGTGGGAGATTCCTGGCTTTCATCTGACATAATTGTCTTCTCTTTCCCGAATGACTCTCTCCATAGAATGGAGAACTGAACACAGGCTTCCTGAGGTCTTCATTACATAACCTAACGCGGGACCTGACTTGTATTAGGTATTCAATAAACTGTTAATGCAATTATTACCCTAGGGGTGGAAAGGGTGATGTTGATAAAGTTACAAATATAAAGGAAATCACGCAAAATTCTAGGGCCTGTGACAGGAGAGAAGAGCTGTCTGGGAGAGGTCTGAGCTGAGCAGCAGGGAAATGGCTTACCTGGGAGTCCCTGTGGCTCTTGGGAAGGTCTGTGTCTAGGAAGAACACTCATTGAAATTCTGTAACTCAAAGCTTGAGCTCCCCCTCCATTCTAGGGCCATTTTGAATTTGTAGGAAACTGCTGAAAGGCCAATGACCATGCAGACCAGAGATCTGGATAGATAATGCTGGGATCTGCCGTGCACAATTGAGTAGAGAGTTCTAAGCAAGGAATTACAGACTCAGCCTCTATCTCTGTCCACACCTGAAGCCCCATTTGCTGTGCAGAAAGTCATTCTCCTCCTTTGAGCCTTTGCTTCCTTCCTATAAAATGAAGATTTGTGACTAAGACCCAATATCTTCTTTCCTATTTTTTTTTAAAAAAAGCTCACACGACAATTTTATAGCAATGGTAAAATAATAAAAGAAACAATGTAATAAGCTGTAACTCTGCCAGCTCTGTAAATTGCTTGTTGTTTTGAGTTTTCATGCTGGATATCGAAGAGGTTATACTGGGTGGTTACAGTACGAAGACTGCTTTTTGTGTGTATTTTTTTTAATGTTCTGTCATGTGCAAGTATGAGTTTTTGAATCAGTCTTTGTTCTGCTAGTTTTATTTATTTGTGTATCTATGAATCTGCAAATGCATTTATGCTAGTGGGAAAACAAATTCCTATGAGCTTTCCACTTGGGAGTGGGCAGCAGATAACCATGTTGGGATGTGAATCTGTTCTAGTTATTTTCCACCGCTAGGAGCAAACCCTGAACCAGAAGCGGCATTTGGAGGGAAAGGAGTTTGTTGGTGGTGGTGTTTCATAATCTCCAGGGGAAGTTTTAACATGGCAGAGCAGAGACTGGGCATCGCGTCTTGTCATATCAGCTGGAAGGTGGCGGCTGGCATGATCCAACAAGGGAACACTCAGTGGATCCACCCCCAGTGACACACCTCCTCCATCAAGGCTCTCCCCACCAAGACCCACCAGCTAGGGGTTGCGTATGAGACTTAACCACAGACACATGAAACTATGAAGGACATTTCACATTCGAAGCACCACAGGGCCATTGCCTGGAAGACCACGGATCATACAGACAGTACACCTCCTCCCTGTCTACCCCAAAGCAAACCAACCCATACAGAAAGCCTGGCTGGTGTGTTTGTGTGCTGGCCCATCAGAAAACAAATGAGCAAGGTTGGCTCTTTCTCAATTCTTTTAATGGGCTTTGGGCTACCACAGGTTATTTTTAATTCTGTGCGTTAATAATCACCCAGCTTTGCTCTAATGCGATGCAACATTACAGAGGAGCTGTTCTATCAAATCAGATGCAAATTATTTTCCTTTCATTCTTGCAGACCAAACTCAGGGCCATGTGCTTGCTGAGCAAGTACTCTTATCAGTGAGCAAAATCCCCAACTGCTGTAAATGATTTTTTTATTAGAAATCTTCCTTACAAAAAGACGGCTCTTCAGTTCTTAAGATTAATATAATTTTAGTCTTTTATAGAAAACTGATGAAACTCAGGTATATTTAATAATCAAGAACTATAGCCAGCTTCATTCAAAGATTTTGAAATGTTAGCATCATTCATTCATTCATTCGCTCACAAGTGTCAGAACTATGAGGTCAGCTTAGGAATAACCTTAGGAAAGAGTTTACTTGGAAGTCAAATAAGCCAGAGAAGTTATATTGATTATTATATTTTCCTAATTTGACCAGTTATCTGTTTTGTGGCTTTCTTTCCTCTATAGGTTCCTTGAAATATCAACATTTAATCCCCAGAATTACAAGGTCCCTGTAGGAAGCCCAGTCATCAGGAGGGATTCAGTTCTTGGATCTGTTGTTTGTCTTATCAGCTACATTCTTAGATAAGTGGTTCTGAAATTATATCTCAGGGCAGGAGCTCAAGGTGCCAGATGTGGCCTCAGTTTCACTCCCAGTACTGAGTGCTGGCAAGAGGAAGGAGGCAGGCTGGTGGATAGGCCTGCTGTGTGACTGTCCTCACAAACCAGAGTCCAGCTCTGTTATTAGTAATGTGAATTAAAACTGTAGCTTCCTCGCCTTTCAGTTAGGGGTAATAATATTACCTCTATGGCTGCATCCTTTAGAGGAGAAATTGCCTCTTTATTGCCTGTAAGTTTGGAGATGTCAATGATGGTTGGATTTTATGTTAATTATCCCATATAAAGGGGCATGCATTCTTTCAATGACACCATTCAAGGAAAACAAACTTCTCTTAAATGAGACTTCTCAAAACAGTGGGGCTTTGTCTCTAGATGTCCTTAAGGCTTGAATCTGAAATGCTCCCCTTGGGATCATCTTCTGAACACTTTAGCCTTCAGGAGGGCGGCTTCACTAGAGGAAGCGGTCCATGGAGAGGTGGACATTTGAAGGTTAAACTTGACCCTGGTTCTGTCCTGGGCTCAGTGCTTCCTGTCTTCCATGGTGTGAACAAGTCAGCGTCTCTCGCTCCCGCCAGCAGACCTTCCATGAAATCCCTGGGAAAGGGCGAGCTAATACAACCTTTCCTCCCTCTGGCTGTTTCTCTCAGGGGTTTTGTCACAGTTATGAGGCAATAAGACAATAGAGATCCCCAGGCTCATTCTGTAAGTGTAATGTGGTGTGTGTGGGGGGGGGGTGAGTGTGTGTGGGTGTGTGCATTGTGTGTGTTGAGTGTGTGTGGGTGTGTGCATTGTGTGTGTTTTGTGTGTGTGTGTTTATGTGTGTATGTAAGTTTGTGTGTGTTGTGTGTATATGTGTGTTGTGTATGTGTGTATGAGTGTATGTGTGTATGTGTGTGTGTCTGTGTTTGTGTGCTACACATGGACCTAGACAGTCCTTGTCTGCACATGTGTTTGTTTGGGGGGGTGCTCTCACCTGTGGAAGATGGAGTGAAACCTCGGCTCTCCAACTCCATTGCCTTTCTGCGTGCTCTCACTTGAGGTGGAGTCTCTTGCTGATCCTGGGGCTTGCCATGTTTTTCACAAGCCCTCAGGTGTCTATACCACAGGACAGGGGATACAGTCTCACACGGCCATCTACAACCTTGGTATGTGGGCCCTGAGATCCAACTCAAAGGGTGCCCCAGGCCTCCTCAGGCCCTCATGCCTGAACAGGAAATACTCTCAATTGCTGAAGCATTTCTCCAGACCCATGATTCTTTACAATACAAACTGTTATTCACTTTCACCTTCCCATTTAAGGAAACATTCATGGAAAGCTTTTCTTTCCATCCCATTACTGAAGTAAAGCCTGTCCACGTCAAACACTGCCGCGGGCTGGGCTTCATCTCAGTGTCTCATCCATTCATTCCTGAAAAAGTTTATACAACTGGTGTTCCACTTGCTGAGGGCACCGTTAAGCCAGAAAGAAAAGATCATTCTCTTCAATGAGCTTGTCCTGGGGACCATGGTCTATGAAATGTTTGGGGCTTTGACATGGTTAGCCATAGAAAGCTTGATTTGCTTAACCTTTATTGGTAACTTTAATATATAAACAAACTGCAAATTGGATGTATTCCTATCCTTTTATGCTGTTTTGTATCCTCTCCTCTTCCTCCACTGAACAGAGGGCTCTCCTCAGTGGGGCTCTCAGTATTCGCTGTGGAATAATGAATACACGAACAGCTTCTGTGGGAAGAACACTGCTGCCCAGTCCACCTCCCCACCCTGTGGCTCTTACATTCTTTCTGCACCTACTTCTGCAATGTTCCCTGAGCCTTGGGGGCATTAGAAGTATCCTTTAGTGTTGAGTGCTCAGAAGACACTGATTTTTTTTTTGCTTTATTTAGTTTTGAATCTCCTCAGTGTCTGATTCCACATTGACAGAGGAGGTTCTCAGACTAGCAGTGAGAGCAACACACACATGTAATATACCACTCCTCTGTAATTTTTCCGGGACCCTTGTTGTGGTCAGACTTCTTGTTGCTGAGCAAAAAGAACCCAAACAAAAGCGGCTTGTGGAGGAATGGGTTTATTTGGCTTATGGACTCAAGGGGAGACTCCATTCTGGCAGGGAAAACGATGGCATGAGCAGAGGGGTGGACATCACCTCTGCCACAGCACTGCAAACAGAGGCAGGAAGGTGTGCCAAATTCTAGCAAGGGGAAGCTGGCTTATAACCCCCAAAAGCCTGCCCCAACAACACAGCTCTAGTGAGGTTCTAATTCCCGAATTGCCATCAGCTGAGGATCAATCTATCAGAACACATTCAATTGTTTGTGGGGGATACCTGGATCAAACCATGACAGTCCGCCCCTGGCCCCCACAAACTAATAATCATTCAAGATATAAACACAATATGTTCAACTCAACTCTTAAGTCACCACAGCTTTCAACTGAGCCATAATACCAAAAATAAACCCATAATGGAACAGAACATTCACAATGCAAAACATGAGGCACAGCAAAAACAGATTGACAAATACAATACAAGATTTAAGACAAACAGGGCACCATCAATCTCTAACTCCAAGTTCAATGATTCTAACCAATAACACAAGTCTCTTGGAGATTCAATTCCGCCCCTCCAGCTCGGCTACTCACAGTCCGGGAAAACGTCATCCGGTACTGGCAGCTCGCCTTGGCACCCATCCATAGTCCTGGAATTCACTGGGTCTCCATTGCAACCCACAGTTCATCCTCATGGCTCCATCGGGCTCCATGCAGGCAACCT